>JAOVVF010000017.1:6966100-6993941 GCA_028565595.1 Duopalatinus emarginatus | reverse complement strand
AAATAAATATAGCCCACCTAAGAAGCTGCTGTTTAC
The DNA here is from genome assembly GCA_028565595.1 of Duopalatinus emarginatus. Lineage (NCBI taxonomy): Eukaryota > Metazoa > Chordata > Actinopteri > Siluriformes > Pimelodidae > Duopalatinus > Duopalatinus emarginatus. Next base: position 6,993,905 of record JAOVVF010000017.1, on the reverse strand, counting down.
TCTGTGGCTGCAAAAGCTCAATAAAGATGGGGAACCTGGATGAGAAACTTTGGCTGATAGGTGTGTGTGTGTGTGTGTGTGTGTGTGTGTGTGTGTGTGATGACATGATGAGGCAGGAATATGACCACAAGCTATAGAGCAGCCACTGCACTGCTGGCTCACTCTGACTGTCTGGACACACACACACACACACACACACACACACACACACACACACACACACACACACACACACACACACAGCCCACCAAACAACAATAAATAGATGATACACACTCATAACCACATTTGCATACACAATACTGTGTAATATTACATCAAGGCCGAGCGGCCCTGGAACATTCACCCATGACTCATTCTACAGTAACAACACGGAAATAAACCACTCAAACCATTTCAAACAACCGATCAAAAACATCGAGAGCTTGTTTCCATTCTAGTTTTTGCAATCTATATCAGGGAAGGGTTTTTAAAGGGGACAATCCCTTAGGTCATGTTCACAGCTCATACCATGAACAGCTCACTCAGCCACCCTCCACACACACACACACACACACACACACACAAACAAACTGACGGTAGTCAGCTCTGAGGAAGCAGAATGACACTAAACTCCCCCACAGCAATAAATGGGCTGAAACTCTCGATTTTAGACGATGTGAGAACATTCGATGAATATGACAAAACTTCTGAGTGATGATCAGATTCTTGGCTTATTCTACTTAAGGTACCTGCACTTGAAGTTTCAGAGGATATCACACAGCAGGCAATGTAGAGGATTAAACATGCCATTTAGGACCAGGTCCATTCCTTTCAGGAGAATTGGACAACCTCCCTTAATCCTACTTTTTCAATTCTATAGTGTGGATGAATCTGATCATTTTCTCTGTTACATCTCACGTCTAGCTATTACAACATCAAGTCCATTCTTGTAGTAGAAAGACAATTCTGATTGGCTGTGTGATTCAGTCCAAGGCATGCTTTATCTGTGTCCAGAAAACTCAGGTTCTTGCAAGCTGGAACACAGAGTACTTGATACACAGATGACAAATTACCACACAGGCACATACAATTCTTAGTCACTTCTGGGAAGTGAGCTGCATTTTTTTTGTTGTTTTTTTTACACAGAAAGTTTTATGACACGTAAACGCTTTGTGTGTGATTTGTACACTTTGCTTGAGGCGAGACTAGAGGAACAAGGATATTCAAGTCAACAGGATGCAATATGGGCTTGAGGCACTTAAGACAGAAGATACTTTGAATGACACTGTTTTTTTTATTGCATCATAATCAACAAAGAGACTTGATCTCTCGCAGACTGCATGATTGCAAGCTGCTAACCAACAAGATGCTCCACTAACCACAAGAATTGTTTCTCTGCTTAGTAAAGAACATTGTCTGCACAACAAGTACGAGTCTGCACAAACACAGCTATGATAATTCATCTGTTTAGGAAGCCTGTGTTGACTGCGTTAAGCCACTTTAGGCTGTGTGATGTCATGTCATATACGAAGATCCTTGCACAAGTGACCTGTGATTAAAGCCAGTTACTGAGTTCTGCTTACATCATCGGCCAGTGTGTGTTAAAAATGTGGTCGTATAACCAGAGACGCTCTGTAAAGTGGAATAATGAGAATATTTCTCTGGTCATTAGTATGATTTGTTTATACGGCACCATTTCCTCTACTGTATTTATAGCTCTTTCAAGCTTCATGTTATCCTAGGACATCTTTCTATTGGTGGCTTTTAGCTGAGCATCGTAGCAGCGTTTACACTTTTATTAAAAAAAAAAAAAAAAAATCACGACACAGGCAGAACTCCCAGAATCTTCCCAGTTGCACTACATGGCTGGTGAGATGAATCCTTATGAAAATTAACCATGGTTTACATAACATGGCATGTTATTCCTAGTTTTTGTGGAAAGAAAACTATGACATAGTTACTATGGTATATTATATGGTACAATAGTAAAACCATGGCAGACTTGTAGTATACACCTAGTTACCATTGGATACCACAGTAGTTCATTGCAGAATCACGGTTAACTACACAATAACAATAACAATAGTTACTATAACATACTATAGGAAAACCAGGGCTGAGTTAACTTCAGGATGAGAGTCCTGAATTTGGAGATGAAAAATTTCATGTTGTTTAACAAACTAGCGCTGCTCGCTCCTGTTCACTAGCAGAGTGCTATTGTAGTGCTGAAGTAACACACACATACTCTCTCTCTATGTCTCTGTCTCTCTCCTTTCTGCCTTCAATTCATGCTCGTTTGATCCAGCATTCAAAGGTAGCAGTGGGTCCGAATGACGCGCTGGGCTAAGTGCAGATCCAAGCGTTAGCATGACAAACTGCCAAGCGATGACAGGCCGGAGCATCTGAAGGTATGTTTGAAGTGAGGAGAGCTGTGTGTTGTCTGGAGAGAGACATACTAGCAGGAACAAAGAGGCGAGAAAGTCGATAACTGTAACAGACGACCGCGTTGCATGGAGAGAGCAAGGACCGGCTCTCATCGAGCAAATCCATATTTGCATTACATTACAGAATTATAAAACACATGAAAATGCTTCATTAAAGTAAGATCATCTTTTCATGTGTGAGAAGCCGTGTCCGTGTTGGTCTTATGATACTGTGCTGTGAAGCTTGTGTACAATTCATTTGAATTGTACAGAGGAAGGCAATGTGTGTCTTGAGAATCCTTCATTAAAATTCCTGGTTTGGGTTCTTTGATACCAGGGCCTCTCTTTCTCCCTCTCTCTCTCTCTCTCTCTCTCTCTCTCTCTCACACACACACACACACACACACACACACACACACACACACACACCCTGATCCCTTCAGGTACTGCTTATTATATAAACAGCCTCGAGGACCTGACAAAGCCTAGTCTTGTCACTAACAAAGACAACACAATTTGCTATTCTTGTCATTCACAATCTCACTTTTATATTTCATCTTCGATACGCACCTCCCATTTCACACACTACTCCCTCTTCTGTGTTAAAGCTTTGCCTTAATGCACACGGCTTTTGGCTCTATCGCTGTCAGCTTTTCACACCGTATTAGTAAGAAGAATCAGCGCAGGAGCTTTAGCAACTTGTGTCCAAGGGCAGTTTTTCAGCGATAACGCCGCCAGAGAACTGAGTGCTAGATGTCTTTACATGCGCGGTGTGGATTATTTACAGGTTTTAGGCATCCCTGCTGTTTAAGCCTTGCTCCATCAACTCCACAAATCCGGTGGGAGAGTAGTGGTGTGTGTGTGTGTGTGTGCGCGTGTGTGACAGTCACTTAGTTTTCACCCTTCTCCTGTACCGTTCCTTTCTGATAGTTCAGAAAAGACTTCCAGTGATGGTGAATAGCCTGGCTTAGGATGACTAAGATAAATAAACATTCAGTAAATAAATACCCCTGACCGACAGTCACTCTGAACTGAAATGAACTGAAATGTTCACGTTGAGGCAGTGTGGAATGACAATAGAGATTACAGCTACTGATTATACATTTCACTGCTTAATGAGCAAGGTGAAACCAGGAGAAAGACAAAAAAAAATGTTAGTGTGTTACACCAAAGCGTCTTTATCTCTGCTTCTATTCACTGTGTGCTCCTCTCAGTGGCAGCAAAGACCTTGAACGTGAAATGGATCCAAACTAATTGAGGGCCTAATTACAGGGAGATGTGGAACACACGTGAAACAAGATCCCCGTGGCCACGCTGGAGCACAGAAATTGTTTACACAGTGGCAAATGTGTACAAGGCTCAGAGAAAACACAGCGAATAGCTTAGTGTTTAATGACAACATGATCCCAACAGCTGTCAGCATCCTCTGCATTTATGATTGGAGATACCTACAGGGGACAAATTAAAGGAAAAGCCAGTTGTTCGGTATTCATTTGCGGGTCGCTTTGGTTTTCCTCCACTTGTATTCTCGCAATAAAGTCTCAGGCAAATATACAGCATCAGCACAGTATTCTTCAGACTGATGACTTTTACAATCACTATAATGAAACATTTCTATCCTGATGAAGATGGTCTGTTCCTGGATGACTCTGCACACATCTACAGGACATCAGGTGTCGGTGAATAATTTCATACACTATGGCCTTCACACTTAGCTCCTAGATCTCTAATAGGTGTTCCACTGGGTTGAGATGAGCTGATATGTGCTAGATATTAAAACACCAACATCAAAACACCAACTGATTGGAAATCTTTAGGAGGAACAGTGTTCATCACTTCACTTTACTTCAGAGACTATAATCTATAATAAGACACTGAATATACTTTACATGGGCTTTTCCTTGCATTTGTCCCCTGTCTGAATGTTGTGCATGTCAAGACTCCAGGAATAAATAGTGAGTTGAGCACTCTAACTGGCTGATCGACTCATCAGCTACAGTCACTACAAAAGCAGGAATGTCAGGAGGGTAAACACATCTCTATAGTCCTTCCGGGTCTGGGTGACTGTATTTGTGTTCCACTCAATGGCCGGAAATTCCCTGGCATTGGAACTGGTGTGTGATTTGTAGGGGCGCGAATCTCTCAGTGTCCGATGATTCGATTCGATTCCGATTTTCGATTCAGCTACGATTTTTCTATTTGAATGGTTGAAATTATGTGGCTGACAAGATGAAAAGACAATGTAAACAAATAGAACATTTATTTAAAACAATACATTTAGGTTCCTTACTGTATCAAATCTTTTTGCATCATTTCATATTTATACCAAAAATAGGATTGTGCATAAAATTCTCTAACTTTAATGACCAGTATTAGGTTAGCTGTATGGCTTTTTCTTAAATAAAAAATTCTATCAATGAACAAATAATTCAAAATATATAAATACAAAAGTAAACATATTCTTTAGTCTACCACAGTGCATTAACTTTTAACTAAAAATAAAACACAGACTTTAAAGTCATAGTGCGCTACTCTGCTAGCAAGGCATCTGGCTAACTAGCTTGCTGTACAATGGCCTAGACGGCCCTCTTCTATGGTGGCGAAGTGGACACACAATGCGATATGCAGCATGCTCAGGAGTAGGAGAGGCAAAAAATAAAACTTAAACACATTTTAAAATAGATTTTTGGCCATTTTAAATTGATTCAGAGTCGCCAGGACTAGGAATCGCGATTCTTTAAAGAATTCATTTTCATTTCAGCACCCCTAGTGATTTGTATGCCATGACGGGGTCAGATTATGTGAAATGTTGGAGTAAACAGAGTTTGTTACCTAATGAAGCCTCTAACATTGGACATCAATCACCTGTTCAGCTATTCTACACACCGTAAGTACATATACGTGCTGAATTCGCCTCCCCTTCATGCCTTTGGTTCATTAAAGTTGATCTGGAACGTGTGCGGAAATAGTGCATGATGGCTATAAGGCTATAAATAAATGGATTAAAAACAGTATTATTAATTAACAAAGGAAAATATATTATAATTGATATGCTGATATTCTGTAAGATGTGTGTTTAACATTTATAGAAGGAGACGTTTTATCGAGTATCAACATTAAATGTCGGAGAAGTTTCCTATGCATTTCACTGTAATATGACCAGGTAGTAGGTATTTCTGTCACTATAAATGATTACAAAGCACAATGTGTCACTGATAATTAAATATAAAATAGTAATAATCAGCAAATTATGGTAAAAACATGGTGGGATGTGTGATTATTAAAAGGTTATAGGGGTAATGTAGCACACACCGATGTCTTTCATTATATTCTCGTAACAACACAGCCCCAGAATGCACTGGTTCTTACTTTACTCTCATTTACTTACCCACAGTGATCATTTCTTACATTTGGGTCAAATCTGCCATCTTCAGACTAATTTCAAATATTATCCCATCCACTGTGTTTGCTCACTATATAGAGTGTATGAATAACTGATTCGCTCTGTTCCTGCTGCTAACTGACTTAACTAACAGATCTAGATCTATTAGTGCTTCATCTGAGTAAGGGACACATATGAGGGATGAGTTAGAGTGGATTTAAACATGTACATATAGCAGTAGTTATACAGTAATGGAAGCTGCTTATTATAAGAGTCGTTTAAATCGAAATGCATACACAAGTCTGGGTTTCTTTTTGTGCCGCGAGTGGCTTAGCAGTGAGAATCATAGCTATTTGTATTAATTGAGTTTTTCCCCTTTTCGCTCATTTTCACATTCAACTGTTATCTGCAATGCAAAACAGGGCCGGTCAGATTTTTCTCTAAGTATATAATTAATGCTATTTCTAAAAAGCCCTCTTCACATGGAAAACAGGCGCTCGTGCCGAAACCTCGCGAATTATGGGCTCACGGAAAACTGCTCTCTATCCACTGTTTAGACATCCCGACTAATTCATGTAGAATACATAAATCAATGGTTTATACCCACTCCAGACCATTACACCACCTTCTCTGAGCTGCACTTTTCAACTGATCTATTAATATTTATGACAACACCAAACATTTCAAATTGCTACGTTTAAACAATATAAAGTTCAGTGCGCAATTACATAAGCTGTGAGCTGACTTTGGTTAAAAACAGACATTTCCCTAAATAGCAGGCAATATTCAGACCTGACAAATGGTTTTCCCTAGGAAGAAAAAAGAGGAGATCCAACGTGATAATGATGGAGAGAGACAGGGAGAGAGAGAGATTTGTAAAAGGCTGAGCGAGTGTGTTTGTGTATGTGATGGTGCAGGCTGTGGAGTGAAGCTGTTGATAGTGGATAGGTTAATAATGTGCACAGAGTAAAGGAGGAGTAAACAGGGTACGGCTCTCTGCCTGATACGTGACCCTGGGAGGTCAAAGGTCAGCTGAGCTATGCAGCTTCTCTGGTTAGATTCCATGGCACTCCCTATCAACAGGAGTTTCTTCTCACGTGGCCGGACGTTAAAAGACATGCACAAATACGCCCTTAAGTAAACAAACACACAAACTTGCTCAGAAGGCAGGTCACAGGTTTTACCGACATCCACACACACACACACACACACACACCCTCTAACTTACTCCAGTATTCTAATAAACGAGCCGAGCTGTTTTCCTCATGCACCTACGTCTTGTGTGCCGGAGGCGTTATTGAATCGGGATGACGTTTATTAATCCTTTACCGGGCTGTTAAGGCATAAACACCCTCACAGCGTACTGTCAGTGGCATATTGCCTCACTCGCCCCGGCCCGCTCTTCCACGTCAATTACGCCTCTCGACTTTCAGAGGCGCGGCCTGATGAATCGTCCGTAAAATCCATTCGCATTAATACTCCATTGTGCATCTGCTGCTGACTGTAATTAAAGAAGTAAATGACTCATAAGAAAGGATGCATTAGCTGCAGGGAACGGAAAAAAAAAAAAAAAAACTAAAGGAGGATAAAGAGGAGGCCGGCACGTGGCGAGCCGTACTGTTAGGAACAGGCTTTTTCTTGTTGGAGTGATGGTGTTTTCATATCAGTGACACTGCAACGTCTGCTCTGGAATGTTCTTTAACTAGTGTAATGAGTTTGTACAGTGATCGCTATTTATGGAGACGCCGACATACGAAGCCAAACACGGTTAGAGGAACAGCAGGGGAAGGTGTAGAAAGAATGACAGAAATAAGAGAATGGGGCAAATGGTGTTAAAGGAAGAACAAAGAAATGAAGCAAGGAACAATGCGAGCGGATGATTGATGCTTACACCCGATGCTCTGTCTTCTCTATGCACACAGACACGTGCATGCGCGCACACACGTCCACACACACACACACACACACACACACACACACACACACACACACACACACACACACACTCCACTGCCCTTACTTTTTCCTTCCGAACTTATGCTGCCTGGGGATCCTCACCATTATGTGTTGTGCCAATTTCCGTTGACTAGCTTATAGCTTAAGCGGCGCAGGTTTGCCAGCTGAGATGAAGCTTGGGATAGAAAGGAAAAAGTCTCTTTTATTGGTGTTGCATTTTTGTTTGAAGAGTTGCATCAGATTTTTGGTGAGAACAAAATGCCTTTTTTTCCCTTCTTAACCAAACATAAAGGAAAGAGTAATGTGAAAGGATCATTAGGTGTAAAACATTTTTTTTCCCCTGCATGGAGTCATGTCTCGGCCCTTAGTCAACACTCACAAAGCGCCAAGTTGTGGGAAGCTTTTGTAAACATGCTACATTCTTTCTTTGGAGTAATGCTTGGTGTAGTAACAATGAGACACAAGCAACTTCTACCACATATGGCAGGGATAAATGATAAACACATTTGCTAGCCTACTGGGCAAGTACAAAGACCAGTGTGATGCCCAGTCCCATGTTTCGGAAACCAACATACTAGGTTAAAAAGCGGCAATGTAATATTGTATTAACAAGCTAGTTAAGCACAGTAATACAGACCGAGGCAAACACAGGAGGACTGTGTAGTCATAGGCATTATACTCTCCTGATAAAGGTTTTAATGTGGTACGTTATTGTTGCACCATCAACTATAAGTCAGCAAGTCAATGGAGAATGTTCCTGCATCCCATGCAAAAATAATATCCGAGTCTGGCTAGCATCAAGTGGCTGCATATTGTGAAGGCTAATAAGAGTTATTTATTTGGCCATTGTTTCCACATACGTCTATGTTCCTGATTCAGAAGACATCTAATCAATGAGTAAAAATAAAAGTCGTGTATGCTGTGCGTAGTGCAGCGGGTGGTGTGATTCAAAAGCATGTAACAGTTACAGTAATGAAATGGCATGTTTAGTTTAAACATGCAGACCAAATGTTATTTATTTTCACTTTTATTTTGCAGATGTTACTATGGTGTAGGGTTTATTTTCTTCCTCTGGCAACGGTGAACACAAAACCCGATAACCCAGTGACAAAATTTGTTGGGATCAGGGATCTGATTTGCCATTCCTGCTTATGGGTTAATCACTGCTCGCAAACTCACACAGAGGACTAAACAATCAGCTCAGACCGCTAACTTGAGCTAATTCTGAGATAATTGTTGAGTAAAAAGCAGTGACAACCATCATTTTACTCAGAACAACACATTATGCACACACACACACACACACACACACACACACATTTGTCTTGCTATTCCTGTGAGGACCTTCCACTGTCATAATTATTAATGCAGGTAATTAATTCTATTCCTAACCCTAATCTTAACATTGACCTCAGTAATAAAACACTTTTTGGCTCTTTTACGTTTTAATTAACAACAACAACAACAACAACAACAAGAACACACACACACACACACACACACACACACACACACACACCAAAGGAAAAAAAAAACACTTTTTTCCTGGGGACCAGCAAAATGTCCTCACAAGGTGAGAATGTGGAGATTTCTGGTCCCCAACAAGATATAAAAGCATCTTCAACTTCTGCATAATCTTTGAAGTACGTTTCATGGACTAATCCACTCGCATATCATCCACCTTGCTCAAACACATTGTATGTGTGTGTGTGTGTGTGTGTGTGTGTGTGTGTGTGTGTGTGTGTGTCCGTGTGTGTGGGGTGTTTGAAAGAGGAACATTCTGGGATCTTTATGACATTAGACATTAGTTGTGAGAGAATATAGAGAATATCTCGATATGTCGCAGCCAGAGCGATTGGCCACGGTTTGGGATTGAGTTGCAGAGAGAGAGGCTGCTCCTTGGGAATAACAACTTCTGCTCAAGTCATTCCAACCAGGGTAATGTGATCCTGTACACACACACAAGAGAGAGAGAGAGAGAGAGAGAGAGAGAGAGAGAGAGAGAGAGAGAGAGAGAGAGAGAGAGAAGATTGCTTTTGTCTTAAACCAGACTTGTATCTAACTGGACGATGGACAGAAGTTTCTCTTTCCACTGCAGTGAAAAAAAAATACAAAAAGAAACAAATATTGTTCTCCACAGATCCACCTGGTATAAACAACATCCCCTTATCAGACCCTGGATTTTCAATTCTGTCCAGGGGAAAGTGTTTCTCTGCCAACATAATCAGTGTGCAGAATGAGGAGGGTTCACTGGTGGGATCAGACACCTCCAATCTGTGTTGTGATGCTTGATGATGCCTCCTCTGGAGCTGTAGTGCTCAATAAACATCAACGCAAAATTATGTGGCAAAGCTTACAGGCCTAAAGGAAAGTGGGATGAAAATATTAAACATTGACGAGTGGCGCGCTGGTAGGTTGATTTGCCGCGGTTAATGATAAATGTGTCCATTAGAAACTACTTGGTGTTGTTAGCGGACGTAAAGCGGCTTTGTCACGTGTTAACTTTAATGCTGCGTGTCATATATGATTACATTATGCAGGTACCGCATGTAACAGCATTACAGCTCATCAGAGCCAACGCACGCTTTCTTTTCTACAAACTCTCTCCTCTTTCTCCCTCTGTCTTCCTCTCACTCACACACCATTTACCCTCTCATTGCCCTTCTCTCTAGACCAGAAAAAGAGCCACAGTGAATGAGACAAACATAAAGTGAGGAGGCAGCCGGAAATAGCAGTGCTCCGAACAACAAGCGCAGCAGAATGCAAGGGCACAGCATCTATGGAGCGGAGAGAAGGCAAAATGACAGACTGCTGTTCACCTCCATTAGCCGCTGGGAGAGAAGGAGAGAGAGAGAGAGAGAGAGAGAGAGAGAGAGAGAGACAGACAGAGGAAGCATCCAGGAACATACGACCTGTGAAAGAATCAGAGAGATCTCTTTAAATCTAGCCAGGGCCGTTGCCGCATTAATTCTAGGGGAACCGTAATCTTTCAAGCAAATCAAATTACTCTCATTAACTGGCCAAGAAAACGGCCTCAGTAATAAGTGTGTGTAAAAAAAAAAAAGTATTTATTACCAATAATCACCCGTTTAAAATGAAGCAACGCAGCTGATGGGTTTTATTTTTTTGCTGATTAAGGGTAAAAATGAGAAACAGGAAAGGGCGTTTGCACACACACACACACACACACATACACACACACACACACACACACACACACACACACAAAATGAGGAGTGTCTGTGAAATGATGACGCAGTGATTAAGGTTAAAAGAATAGGGGCCGTGGAAGCTTTAAGGACGTTTTTGTGCGGGCGAGCGTAGCACAACTAAAGCGCAGAGAGCCAATCTGTGTCTAGTTAACACAGCAGAAATGTGACATTCTCCTTTTTAATAACGCTCGACAGCATCTAGGGGTAATTTCCTTAAAAATAAAGCCAATTAATTACATTACAAATGTTAATGGAAAAATATATCAAAGGAGAGATAAATATGATTCGGCGCCATAAAATCAATTAATAGGAGAGGTCAGCGTCTCATTCATTTGTGAGATTAACATAATTACCTATTTTTCTTTTCCTCATTTACTGCTCCGTTCATTTGGGACCATAGTGCTGGCCCTCTATCCCAGTGGAACAAACAGAGCGAGAGAGAGAGCGAGAGAGAGAGAGGGGCAAGCTGGCCTAAATTAAATATCTCCATCCATACCGAGTGTGAACATTAAGACTATGGATACACAGTAATTACATTTCTTATTGCAGACTGTTCCATGGTAAATTATTTTAATTTAGCACTGAAGGCTACCTTTTTATTCTCTGCTCTGGTATGGAGAAGCTGATTTACTGAAGAATTAAACTCCATCAATACTGTGTTTCTGGAGCCTGAATGGTGGTCATTCAAACTGCATGAGCACAAAGTCCAGGTCGTCTCATTTCCTTGTTTTTATGCTTGAATCTTTTTATGTACACTTCCTGTCTTGTGAAACAGAACAGAAGTAAACATTAATGGGTATATTACTTATTGTTAAGAGTGAAATGCGGGTGCTACTGTGTGTGTGGTATCAGCCGTAACTGTAAATCCACCTGCCTCTAACAGCTTTGACTTACTGAGCTATGGACTCCACCAGACCACTAAAGGTGTGGTATGTGTGGCACGTCTGTGGATCTTCCATGGGATTAGTGCATCACTGAGGCATGGGCACCCAGAACCCTGTCACTTATTCACAGTTTGTCCTTTCTTGGACAACTTTTGGTCGGTATTAACCACTGTAGCTGCAGCTTTTATATGTCAGGTGATTGCATGGAGTAAAACACTCAATGGGCTGATAGATTTCAGCTTTCTTCACTGACACTTCAGTAACACGTCATCAGCAGTGATTAAGACGACATGTGGGAGATACAGTCGCCAGGATAATAAACCCAAACGTGTTACACTATTTACTGTACTATCCTTTCTACCACACAATGAATTTGAAAGAGAGAGGCAGACTTAACACAGTCTTTTCCAGTTGAAGTGCAGATTACAGAACAGAAAAAAAACAAACTTCTTGACATTACCCGGATTAGTGCACTAGTATATGAGAATGTAAATAGGTGAATCAGTTGTACCACAAACCCAGGGCAGTTCAGTCGTCTCTTGTCTGTAGGTGTGACAACGCTCCTATCACATAACAGGCTCGAAACCAGACGAAAACAAGGGTAAAAACAAATATCTATCCTGAGAGATGATGAGATTCAGAAACGTGTGTCAGTAAACTTGATGAAATAGTCAGCTACATTCAAGGAATGGCTAAAGATTCAGTTGTTTATGAGCAAATTACCACAGAGATTTCTGCAGTGTACTGTTTGTATCATGCCCTGTAGATTTCCAGTAGGTGAGAACACATCAGATCTGGACAATCTCCTGTTATGTGCTACATGTGTGAAAGGGCAAATCAGTACAATATCTGGACTCTCTGGATTCTCTCTGAACACATGATCGAAGTTCATATGGTCCGAGTATTTATTTATTTTTTTATCAAATAATGTAGTTGCCTGTGTGTGGCATCTGTGACGACTCTTCAAAACACTAAAGTGGAAATTGGAAAATGTTTGTTGCGCTGTATTGCGCTGTAGTAACCCAGATCCACATACGTATTTGAAGTCACTGTTTATTCATACATCTTATTTGTAAACCATGAAGGGAACGTCTTGTGCATGTGTGCTGCCGCTGTACAACCCGAGTCTAACCTCAGTGAGAAACCCAACGGTGACCACAGCCAGAGTCGTGGTTTTCCAGAGGCTCAATTACGTTAAAGAACACTTAGCTACATGAGTAAGAAAAGGGCGTGCGGATTCTTCGCTCGAATGGAAACAAGCAGCCGGCTGTTTTTTCCCCTCTTGCTGGTGATAAATGACTGCGAGCCATCGAGGTGTTTAGAGATTAACGAGCGAGTTAGAGTGTTTAACACACAACAGCTACTTCAGTGAGACCCGATGCTAAGGATCACATAAACACTTTATAAATAGTGGGCTAGGAGGATAATTATTTTGATTGTGGGCTCTCGTGAAGCTCCCCCACTTTAACATCTGTTTGAAATATGGGCTGGTGTGTGCGTGAGGTCGAGCGTGTGTATGTGTTTCTAACTCCAAAAACAGACACAGGCAAGAAAAAAGAAAAAAAAAAGAGAAAAAAGAAAATGCATGTCTGTGTGTAAACTTTCTCTCCATTTCCTCCCCTTCCTCTGTAGCTCTCTCATTTCTCTTTTGCTCTCTCTGATCATTTGAAGTTAGCTCCGGGTCTCTGTGTACTCCACCTGGCCTGGTGGTGGAGGTGGAGTTTGTCGGGAGACACAGCAGCAGGGGATGGTGGGATAGCTGGAGGCCTGCTGTGGAGGACTAAGGTGCTGCTACTGGGATGTGAAATGTTACTAGGATGAGGGCAGCTCCACTCATTCATGCTGTTATTCTACTGCCTAAAATATTAATGCATCTACAAATGTGTCTATACGCTGCCTAACAGCAGGCAGTAGTTTATTTTCCCGATGACGGGTTATACCTTGCCTACATTTTTGTGTAGCCTGTGCAAAATAACAGCAAAGTCTACTCTAAAGCAAAAGGACAAAAATGTCGAGGCAGACACATTTTAATGTTACAATGACTCTGTGAATCATCTGCCATTTTTTTTCTGTGGCTGTCTAAGCAGAAAGCTAGTTGTTTCTGATATGCTGAGAGATGAAGTGAGGGGAAATCATTTAAAAGAAAAATAGATGCTGAGTGTTAAACAGCAGTGTAACAACGTTAGACGTATCCATGACACGTTTACCAGAATGGACAGTAACAGAAATTATGCAAACAAAGTGAAGTGCACAATGCTGATGCACACTGGGTCAAATGCATAGAAATCATCTAATCTTCTTGTTTTGTGAACTAAAAAAAGCACTTTTACAGTATTTCTTTATTTATGTGATCACATTTGGCCAGCTGGAAGAGTTGGTGTATATGGATAAAGAATAAATGTGATATACAGTGATGGGAAGAGAAATGAAATAGGTGCTGACGTTCCAGGAGCATGTTTTCGTCTTTCGATGACAAAGTCGGTAACCGTATCCTACTCCATCCTACTCTAAATCGAATAATACACTATGTGTGGTACAGTCTTTAGTATGCAGTGATAGCTAGCTTGCCATATAAGTACTTAGGTGCCACAATAAACCTTACGATTAACTGTGGTAGTGTATTACCTTGCATTAACACATACACCTTGGGTGCCTCATGTAGGTCCAGCTGTAGTAAGAGTGTGTACTAGTGTGACGTGTGAGTCAGCACAATCTTCTCATTACACACACACACACACACACACACACACACTTCATTTCCCTGTTCTACTCACCCCCTTAAAGTGGGATCGTGCCCCGCTGTGTGGTAGGGTCCCGGGGTGGTGTTTGGTGACTGATCGGAGAGAGTCGCACGCAGTGCTGTTTACTGACACGCTTTATCTTGTTCTTTAACAGGCCGAATCAATCAATCCCTGCACGGCTGCGAACATGCAGCTTCGCCATTCCAGGCACGGCTCGCGTGATCCGGCTCAGCCATCGCCCGGAGTTACCTGAGCCAAATTGGATCAACAAGCTCTGATTCCCCTGTACTGCCGCAATCCGAGATGAAGATCATATTAGAGGGAAGAGAGCAAAGTGAGCAAAGACAGGCGAGAGAGATTGAGAGAGAGAGAAAGAGAGATAGAGACCTGACGTAGGCCTCACTGTATTGAAGTCAGCGTGCACCATTTTCGAGGGCATCTTTGTATTGACGATAAAGACAGACAACTATTGACCCACCTAATATATGGATAATCCGCAGACTTAGAATGTCTGTGCTACAGAGAAAAAATTAATGAAAAAAAAAAAGTGAAACGCGAACACGAAGGCAAATGAGTCTTATTTCTTATGTCCTAATTTATAAGGCAAAATCCTTCTGCGTGTCATAAAACCCAATAAACAGGATCATAAAAACAGAAAGAGCTAATGAGCAGACACAACCACGGGGCAGGCAAATTCACTGATCTAGCGTATGCATTATTACAAACCAATTAAGCAGACATTTCTGCTTAATACACCAACTCTTGTTCCTTCTCCTTTCAAACACGCCTTATAAAAATTGCAGATGTACACGTAAGCTGTAAAAGGCTAATAATTTGCATTTACCCATGGAAAGAGAATAAATATGGCATCTTTTTATCCACAGAAAGGGACGTGCTTATTCTTATGCGCTAAGGGTCGTTTGATAGATTTGAAGAACAAACCTTGACTACCTTTGCCATTTTTTTTCAGTTGCCCCACAGATATTTTACATTATTCAATCAAAAATACCATCTTTCTGATTCCAACTTTCTTTTTTATATATTTTAATGTTTAATAGGGGCCTGTGGCTATCTATGAGAGCAATTATTAGATATCCGCAGAGAGAAAT
Source organism: Duopalatinus emarginatus (assembly GCA_028565595.1). Taxonomy (NCBI): domain Eukaryota; kingdom Metazoa; phylum Chordata; class Actinopteri; order Siluriformes; family Pimelodidae; genus Duopalatinus; species Duopalatinus emarginatus. Next base: position 6,978,216 of record JAOVVF010000017.1, on the reverse strand, counting down.
TGAAAAATTAATCATACGCTCGACTTTGCTCTCGCACTGGTACACAGGAAACGGCTGCTGCTCGGTTTTCAATCGCAACGCCACGCTCCGCAGGGTTGGAGGCTGCGGAAAACAATCACATTAATATCACAATTAAGAGATTATTTACTTCTGTGGCTCTCTGTGACGATAACCTGGCGTACGAAGCGCAGATAAGATCGCAGTTGATGAACGATAATCACCACAATACCCAAACGATAAGAGAAAATTGTGATATTAAAGGAAGTTGTGTTAATAAGTGAAGACATTAGGGAAATTACCAACATACTTCTCCTGCTTCGACATCACTCTTACTGTTTCTCACACACACATGCTTACTAACTCGCACGCATTGTCTACACACAGCTATAAAACAAGACAGGAAGCTGACATTTGCATTGTACACACACACACAATAGCAAAAACACATATGCAACAGCTGCTGCCGAGCTTCAACATGGAAGCATTAGCATGTAACCGTATGCAGTGTTAATATTCATAAAGCTACAGCGCTTGGCTTGTTCTGGCTTTCTGCCCTGGTGATCATGCTATCGTGTGTTGAATGTTCACTCAAACAACACACTTCAAAGCCAGAACACAAGGAAAGCTAAATATAACATGTATAATTATGACCTGGCTGGGGATTGTGGGAGCTATAGTACCACACTAAATTACTTCACAATTATGACTTCACATAATCGAGAGTTTTGGTGTAGATTAATTTTTTATTTTTTTTTTTTTTTGGTTTAAATAAGAATTACAAAAGTATAATTGAGGATAAGATCTAAATCTAAACCACAACAATTTAGTGGATTTTTATTGTTTCTGTAGACAAATATAATTAAACTTAGATTTGATTTTTTTAAATAATAATCAAAACTACTATTTTGCTTGGAAATAGTTTTTAGCATCATAATATAATATTTTGTTCACCTTGCCCACCCATAGTGAAAACTAAGTTATGAAAAGATCGAAACCGAATCGAAACCAAATGCTAATTTTTTATTACAAAATCTAACCAGTGCAGAAAGGCACCCTGCCAGGCCTGTTAATCTTAATGCCTGGGCCACATTTCAGGGTAATCGGACTCATTTTCCCTGCTCAACACTCGCACGTATCAGGCTGGTCTTAAACGATTATGTTCTCAGATTACCCTGTAGTGTGGAGAGTGTAAAATCTAATCTTAACAATAACCATCTACTCCCAGTCCAGCTGAGGTGTCCCAGGTTTCAATATTTAAGACGCAACATCCTGTAGTGTCAGAGAAAGTAGTTATCTTGCGTCTCGATCTTGACACGAAAGGCCGATAAACCACTGACATCTAAGATGAAGTGTCATCCAGTGTTTATTTTGATGTGAAGTGTTTTCACGAGAAATTTGCTCAGGTTTTCCGAGAAACATGAGCATTGGTTACGATTAATGATTTGTTGTCATGTTGTGAAAGTGTGTGGTTTTTTCTGAGCAAATCTTGTAGTGGGACTGATGACTAGAGAATCGTCTAGGACAAAATAATCTGTGAAATCAGTCATTATATCTGTAGTCTCGCTTGCCGTCCTATAAATCTTGTAGAGCGGCCCAGGTATTGCGTACTATTTAGCTTTAATCAAACAGCCATAAATATTTTGTTTTTGCAATGGAATATTGCTAGATTTTCAATTTTGTATTCCATTCACAGACATGATACCTTTTCTCCTCCCCCAGCTCCAATAGGGAGCCCATGATGGAGAAAGCAGAACTTTATTTTCAGAGGTCAGGTACACACAGGACACATTCCCTAGTTCTTGGAAAACAACAGGCGAGTAAAAAGAGAGGGGGAAGAGACAGACACACACATAAAGGCACTGCCTTATTTTCTGTGCCATTTGCTGGCTTGCACTCTCACGGCCCTTTCCCATTACATCACGTCAGCGACTGCAAACAAGCAAATAACAACAGGGCAGTGAAGGCGGGAGCACGGCGCTACACACCTCCCTGCATTGCGGGGGGAATTGCTCTGCTCATTCTCCCGGCCTACAAAACATTTGTTTTTTTATTGACCAACTAAATAATACATCACATTTTCCTTCTCTCAGGAAGAAATGAAAAGGGAGGAAAAAAAGGAAGGATTTATGGCAGGGGAACAGAGGAGAAACTATTTATGGCAGGCGTCATTCACAGATAGGCGAGGGACCATCAGCCATATTTATGGGCCGCCATCATATCATAGACGTTGAATATCATTCTCTGAATGGTACGCAAACTGCCGCCGCTGCCATTTCTCTTCCGAATAGAGGCTATGTCACATCCACTGGGCTCGGCAGGTCATTATTAACAACAGAAAACACACAGGAACGACGGCACAGAAGTTTGAAGATTACACTGTAGCCTGTATATTAGGTAGAGCTCGGGCCAAATATTCACTGCCACACTGTGTTGAGAAGTAAAAGAGTAACTTTGCGTTAGTTGTGCAGCTGTGTAATTATTACTTTTATATTACTAGTCAGTCACTTTTATTATTATTAATGCATGTATGTGTCTGGAAAGTTTATACTCCATAATAGTGTGGGGTTTGTTGAACTGGTATTCAGTGGGACCCCTGGTACGTTTACAAACGTCTCTGACAGGTGAACACTGTGTGTGCCTCCTTTCTGACAAGTTACACCAGTTCATGTCCTACATTCACTCTGGTGGGGTTGGCCAAGTTATTGAACACATCGGGGATGCCATGCAATGCCCTGTGGAACATTGTGTTCAGAATATATCCACAAGCTTGTGGAGTCTAAGCCCCCCGTGGAGGACTAGACTGGTGTATCAGGTTTTTTCTGGTACTTCACTGTGCATGTATACACTCTGTCTTACTTTTTCTATCATTTCAATCTTAAACCAACCAGAAAACAAGTATGAGTTTATAATCCAGAACAGTAACATTTTAAGATGCACAGGATAAATGATTATGCATGGGTACAGCCTATATACGGATGAGGTTTACGTGAAAATACAGATGATGTTTAGTAAAAGTAAAAGCATCCAGTCAAAAACATACTCAAGTGACAACAAAAACACTGCTACATTTGTACTCAGGTATTAAAACGTAACTGCTTGTAAGTAATTAAATTAAGTTAATGTTATGAAAAATATAACTGTTCGATAATATTGGCTTTTTATAGTTTTTAAAGCAACTACACTGTTTTGCTTTCGAGCCAGTTCACGTTGGCTACCAGAATTGATACTAGTCTATCCATTAGCATAATAAACAAACAAAACCAAACTGAATTAAAAATATCCAGTTCACCTTTTCATCATTAAATGATCAAACCTGAGTACTGAGGTAATGCCCTGGTTGCTGATCAACAAGCTCCACACTGTAGTCTGGTGGTTTATCCATGGTCACATGGACAGTTATAGCACAGCATGGAAAGGTCAGATTAGAGTCAGGCACAGTTTCTACCACTTTTCGTACTTTAATGAATCTGATTTTAGTTTTAAACCAAAATGAGTGGATGCAAAACTGAACACATTCAGTTGAGTCCAGTTAGGTTGCAGTGAGAAGTAATATAAAGCCCAAAATAATGCCAAATAAGGTCAGTTTATTTTTTAAAATACAAGTATGCAAAATAATACCTAAGTACAAGAAAAGTAAAATTACTCACATATTTTCCGCCACTGGTCATGTGACCTACTAATGATCATGCACAACCTGTGTTTCCACTCGCCACTCAACAACCATTTAAATAAAGGTCAAAACCAGGAATCTGTACTAAAGTAAGGTGTGTGTAGCATGCGTGGAATTTCTATAGAGTGCGTGGAGCGTATGTGTGACGTCATGAAGGCACACTGATTTATAGAGCTACCTCTTATCCCCTGCGAGTCGATCATGATTACTGCAACTGTCTTCCGGCAACATTTACATTCATGACCTTTGGAAGACACCCTTAACCAGAGCGACTTACAGAAGTGCTTTGAAGTCTCTATCAATAAATACATCTGATACTTACTGGTGCACTAGGTCACAGACCAAGAAACCCATCAGTCTAAAGCACATAGACAACACAATTTAAAAAAAGGAAGGTCTTCAGATGTTGTTTGAAGCCTGCTAGTGACTCAGCTATCTAAACATCGAGGGGAAGTTCATTTCGCCGACTAGGTGTCAGAACAGAGACGTGTCTTGACGTGTATTTTGCACCCTGACAGACAGCAGGACCAGTCGAGTAGTACTACAGGAATGGACAGAATGTGGTGTTTGATTTTGTGGTGTCTGTTTTTGGCTTTGTAGGCAAGTATCAGTCTTTTAAATCTGATGTGAAGAGTGTAGCAATGCGATTGTGTGGAAGAACTTGATCATGCAGCTGTATTCTGGATCAATTTCAGAAGTCGAATGGCCGGTAGAGACAGACCTACCAGGAGTGAGTGGCAGTAGTCCAGTCTTGAAATGACAAGGGACTGAACAAGTAGCCCAGTAACCTGTGTGGGTAGAAATAGGAGTCCTTTTGATGTTATAAAGAAGAAATCAGCACGAGCATATCAGATTAGCCATGTGAGAAGAGAAGGGCAGCTGATTGCCCATGGTTAGCTCGAGCAAGTGTGCCGTGACCAAAGACGAGATCTGAGAGTTGTCCAGGGAGATCATGAGATGAATCACCTGAAATGAACAGCAGCTCAGTTTTGTCAGGATTGAGTTTCAGCTGATGAGCTAATATCCATGAAGAGCTGCTGAGATCTGAGTGGAAACATGAGAGTCTGAAGGAGCGAGTGAGAGGGTGAGTTAAGTATCATCAGCACAGCAGTGGTATGAAAGCCCATGTGAGGATATGATCTCACCAAGATATCATGTATAGAGGGAGAACAGAAAAGGACCAAGAGGACTATCAGATATGACCGACCTTACAGGTAGGAAGCACCATTACTTAACACATATAGGTCTGAATATAATGCGTCCAAATAGTACATGTTTAATAACATAAGGGTCAACAGTTTTTGGACACCTGAGTATCACATCTTCATGTGCATTTTGAACACCCGTGTAGTCCCCCTTTTTTTTTTTTTTTACTGTTATAATAACCCGTCCGCTAGAGTTTGGAGTGTCGCTGTGAGGATTTGTGCTGATTCAGTCACAGGTGCATTAGTGAGATCAGGCACTAATGTTGGTTGGGTAGGCCCGGGTGTGTAATCTGCAATCCAGTTCATCTTCATGTTTACTGGGGTTGAGGTCAGGGTTCTGTGCAGGCCCCTTTTGTGCACAGGGACACTGTCTGGAAATATGTTCAGGTTAAGCAGTTTAGTTTCGGTTACAATTCTGCGCCTGAAACAGTTTGGGGAAGGGTCCGCATGTGGGCGTGATGGACAGCTGTCCACAAACCTTTGACCATATAGTGTACTGCATTCAACAGACTATATGTTGACATTCTAAATGCAAACATCACACACACACATACACATGATGGTGTTAACCACTATACACTATCAAGCACACATAAAAGAGCAGTAGTGACAAATCTCTACTCCATCACTGGCTGTGTGGCCTTAACACTGAACCACAATCCTCTAGACATTATGAATAAAAGATACCAGCTAGCTCTACAACAGGACTTTTACATTAGTCAGACTGTCTAAATTCACACACACACACACACACACACACACACACACAAAAACAAACACACACACAAATCCACACAAACGTGCTCCACCCCTCCACTCATCATTCACTATTATCTTCACCCTCTCTAATGCTCAAAGCTGTTTGTCTGAATCCCTGGAGTTTCTCGGAGATGCCTTAATCAGGAGCGTGTTCAGTGCATAAACACTGTATTGAAACAAATAAGCGCTTTTAAAATGCTCCGAAAGGCCCAGTTTTAATTTCAACAGCGTGTTTAACCCTTATCGTTCCCGTTCCTCAGGGCCCATTCTATGTTAATTGGATCTCCATGGCATTTGTATTGGGAGGTGTTAACACGCACAGTCCATGAATATTAATTACCCAGAAGTTTTCGATCCTAGTGGAAAAAAAAAATACTTTTCCTGATACATATTAATTCGGGAAGTTCTAAAAAGTCAAAAGCTCATTAAAAATGCATAAGCGCCTCAATTCCCAGGACAATTAACGCATCTTTAAATTGAGCCCTAATAACTGGGCTTGAATTGTGCTATATGTAACAGGAATGATTTTTATCACAAACGGCTGTTATTGTTCAGCCGCAAGGAAAGCAGTTCTGGCTAAAAGAAATCTTTTTTTAAAAAACATGATTAAACGTGATGTCCGTTGTCTTGAGGTGTTTTGTTCATTTTATAAATACATGCGCTCTATCCTGATCTGAAATCGTCCCTGGTAGGGTTAAGAGCGCTTTAAATAATCTAATACTACAACAACACCAACAACAGTAAGGGGCGCCTCATTCCCCCAGCTGCCTACAACACCTGCACCAAGTTTACAGTTCCCTTCTTTACAGCATCCGCTCAGCGTAGACAATGAGAGGTGCTAATGGTACCAGCATAGCAGGCATCATTTACATGGGAGGTCTCTTTCACACTTAGCACATACCCTTTTTTTTTTAAGAAGAGGGGAAAGAACGAGACATGGGGAGCTTACATCATCTATGTAAATATGGGAAGTAGAACAATGGGATGGCCAACAGATCTTGGAGAAAAAAAACAAAAAACATGCACACACACACAGATCATTGGCATTAACACACTGCCACTGCCTCTCTCTCCCTCTCCCTCCACTACGCCACTTTTCCGTCGACTGACCGTTTGACCTGAAATCCATTAGCGGTGTGGCGCTGCTGCCTTTAGTAGAGCAACTTGGTCCTGTTTTCCTGTACAGCCCCAGACACACTCCTTACCTCACTGTCAAACAACTCGTACATGAATTACTGTAAACAGGATGTTAACCCGCGGAGCAGTAAACTCTCTCCATCTGCCCTACGTACATATATATGACCTGCACATCATCATAGCACTCTATGGTTTATGAGCGCTAGACTCAATAATAAATCTTCTCTGATGCCCTAACTGTGAACGCGAGACAGGAGACCCGGGGAGGGTTGCCAGGTCTGAAAGAGCGACGTTCTGGAGCTCAGATGAAAGTATCGCTTTAAAGGTGGAGATATTGCTTGCCACAATTAGGAGGCAATATGGTGAAATTGCAAAGGCCTGGCTCTCCACGGAAAAAGGCGGTGATGGAGTATTCTGTGACACGCTGCAGGTTCCCTTTCTTCTGAGAATAATTATTTCTTGCCTTTTCTACATACAAGCACCCTTAATGTTTAATTTCCATTGCATCGCTACGATTATGAATCAGATTGCCCATCAATTGGCAGACGCAGCAAAGAAATTCACCCTGTAATAAAACTGTCATCTGTTCCAGTATAAAGACAGATGTTGCAAGTTGGCTGATAACACAATTAAAGCGTTCAACAAGGGATTCCAGAAAATTATTGAAATTGGAGGAAGCACTATCATTTTACCAATAAAGCAATTAGAGGCAATATGCAGTGTCATAACGCTGATCTTTATCCCTGTTGTCTAGATCTGCAATAAGTTGGGAAGTTGGAAGCCTGTCATTTCAGTCCAGTCGGACAACGTTACCTATAAGAGTTTACAAGCAGATGTCTTCGAGGAGAGAAAGAACTGAGACGAAGAATGCGGGAAAGGAGAATACTCCTGCAACATCCATGAATCTTATTTTAATCCGGCTTCCCCACGCTGTTCATCTGTCTTCCATCAGCTTCTCACCAGTAAATGCATTCATCTGGGTCTCTCTCTCTCTTTCTCTCTCTCTGTGTTCATCTCCTTCTATCCATGAAGCACCATGTACACTTTTGCATAATGGAAGATGTGTGCCATTCCAGCCAGTTTTTTAACTCAAAGTGTTGAAGACTTAGCCTTTTTTTTTCTGTCTCTCTAGATGCAATGTCACAGACAGCTGCACTCGTCCAAGGACAGAGAAAAGGGGGAAAAAAATCATAATTGCCTTGCCTTATCTTGTAATTTGTAACAAAGCTAAAGCATCCATGAGCCTGACAAAGCAAACTCCAACGGGCTTGGCCTTCCATAAAAGAAAAGCAATTATTCGTCCATTGTTTTGTTTTTTCTTTTCTTTTTTGAACTGTTTGATATTGATGGAATATGTTAGGACGAGGAGACACAGGGCATGGATGGATATTTCCAAGCCCTCGAACTTCATTAAAAGATGCCTGTGATGAGGCAGGGCACTGATATTAAATATTCAACAGCCGTGTGTGTGTGTGTGAGAGTTCGGGGTGATTACTGGCAGTCCATAAGTACAAGTCAACAACGGTTTGCTCGAGTATGCAAGTGATTAAAAATGCACCAGGAGAAATAGTCATAAATCATCATGCTTTGTACGAGAAGCAAAACAGACAACAGAAACATTCCTGAGCATGGCTGTATCATAAATGACAGCGTGCTCTGGATGTTGGAGGGTTTGTTCCAGGCTAATTACAGGTGAGTTTCTATGCATCTATAGAATCATCAGGCTTAAGAATTAAATCCTACATCAGCCGTAGAGAAGCCACTTCCTTTTCACTTGCAGAAGTTGTTTATATGTGCACACGCAAACGCTTTTGCTGCAGATGCATCAAAATGAAGAGAAAAAAGGGACAAAACACCACAAAAAGCTTGCTGGTGCATATGATCAGCCTGTTTGTCTGTTTTTTTTTGGTGTGTTTTTTTTATTTATTTTTATCACTCTCATCATCCTCACTTCCTCATCAAAAGAAAATGCTGAAAACCACAAGTTCTCTCACAGCTCGAGGGTGCGCATGACAAAAGCAGCGTTTGAAAAGCAGACACCAAATGCAGTCATTACAGGAGCTGCATATATTTCACTTCGTACCAGAATTGCCATTGATGCCATAAAGCTTGATATCTGGGATAAGTGGGAGGTGGGGGACTTCATTCTGAGACTATTTTGAGGAAGGTGACGTATTTTTGATCCACCTGAATTCTGCTGGTGTCTCTGGCAACATGCTTATGTGGCCTGGTGAGGATGTGTGTATCTTAAATGGGGAAATTCCAGTCACTTACACTTTTACACAGCTGCAGAACAAATAAGCAATGTCAAAGCAGCTGAAAAGCAGAATAAAGCAGATCAAAATGTGAAAGAAGTCACAGGAGAAAAAAAGCACTAGCAGCTGCAACATAAAGAGAAGAATGTGTCCCGCTTTCAAGTCGACAACAGTAGGAATAAAACATCTTTGTGGACAGAGTGGATAAGGAACTGGAAAACACAGGCCGTGAACTCTCTCCAGCCCTGTCAACACTAGAAGGCAAATGAAAATACCTGATATTATCTGCTGATATACTCATGCAATTTAATCATCATCATCATCATTTTAAAGTGCATATGGTGCAGCAGGTAGCGTTGACCTCAGGTCACTCTCTGTGTAGAGTTTCACATGGTCCCCCAGTAGGTTTACTCTGAACTTTTTAGTTTCCTCCCACTCTCCCCTCTGGGCTGGTGGTGCCGAAATGCCCCAGGTGTGAATAAGTATGTGTCCTTAAATGGACCCGCATCCGGTCTGGAGTAAATCCTGGTATGTCTCCAGTGCTTTATCTTAACCTGATTTATATTCATTATTAATTAAGTACGTAATAATGTTCAGATGAAGCCTGTATATATTTCTAAGCTAACACAACTACATTATCAGTAAGCTATGTTCCAAGGCAACTTTGGATACTTTACTAGCGACTACAGTACTTGGTAACTTTTCAAATCCCCACCCTTATTTTTCCAAGAATTGTGGAACAATAGTTATATTAGCAATGCCTTTGGAATTTTGTTTGTGTGTACGTCTTCACACTAATTTTTATAACACAACTCAATCATTCTGGATATCGGGCTTGTTTGTGGCCAGATAGGCTGTGATTTATTAGACTGCTGGAATATCAAACAGAACTGAAACATTTTAATGGTCCAAAAGACGCTGAACGAACCTCGCAGTTGGAGTAAACAAACTCAGACGAGAGCCAATTTTAACAGGTTCAGCACACTGCAGCAACATCGCACTATTCCAGGCGTTCTTCAGTGGTGCTAGTGATTTGACTTTTGTATGGAGATGTTTAATTGAAGCTTATGGTCTACTTCCCCCAATCTAAACAGTGTAGCAAGATGAATTCCTCTGTCAGGCTTGAGATGATCAAACAGATTACAATTATTTTACCCTCCATATGTATTAATGAGCACTGTCTTTCATAGTTATGTTCCCTAACAAGAACTGATGACATGCCAAGCTCCAGGTTTGTTTTTTTTTTCTGTGCTATGTTCTCAAAGGAATTGGAGCTTATTAGTGTATAAATGTGGAAGATTAATTTTCAACAGAGCTTTGGAGTTTCAGCAAACAACCAATCGACACTTTTTAACTCAGCTGCCTAATAATAATGAACTAATCAGAGGCTCATTACCAAACCAGCAACAAATGATTAAAATAGATATAACTATACAAAAGCAAACGAATACGAGAAAACAAAAGCTACAACCACTGTATATAAGTGACCTACACTATTACTGTTAATTGTCACAAAGAAATAGGAGAATTATTAAAAGGCATCATTTTCATTTATACAAGCACAGATACATACACACTGCCTAATATAGTATAGGTTCCCTTTCTCACTAAAATAGCTCCAAGTCGCTCTGATATTAACTCCATAACACTTGCAAAGCTGTGGTGTGGTATCTGATACCAAGTTATATTAGCATCAGATTATCATACTGCCTCCGCTGGCTTTCCTTCTGCCCATAGTGCATCCTGGTAAAATTTCTTTCCCAAATAAGCAGTGCGCACATACTTGGCTGGTGTCATGATTTAAAAAAAAACCTGATTCTTAAGATCAGGCCACCTTTGCCCAATGCTCCATGGTCTAGTTCTGGTGCTCAGGGGTCTAAGGTGATGCAACACCTTGCACAGTGAACTGCAGTGCACTGTGTTCTGACACCTTTCTATTATAGCTACCATGAACTTCCTGAGCAATTTGTGCTACATTAGCTCTTGTGTGTGTGAAGGAGGCTTGCTTCTCTCCCCATGAGCATCACTGAGCCTTGAGCACGTGTGACCCTGTCACCAGTTCGCTGGTTGTCCTTCCTTAAACCACTCTTGGTAGGTATTAACCACTGCATACCGGGAACACCCTAGAAGACCTGCTGTCATATTAGATCTTCTCAGTTAATCACTTGTCTGTCGTATACCTTTTAGAGCACTGCATTAACCACAATGGCACCTCGTAAAAGTGTCTTATTTAGAGAGGCGGTAAAAGAAGTGACAGGTGTGTAGGACCGCCTCATTGCAGACACGATTCTTGATTGGTTAATAACAGCTGCTTGAAAAATGACAAATTTGCTCATTACAATGCCCAGGACTGTCACAAACTACACTACACTTATATGCATCCTAATGATCCATTATTTCTCATTATCCATCATTAGGGATCTAAATCTATACCTACGCTGTGGCTGCGCTTTTTGGCAATGCGTACCGTGAAAAGTGCACTACAAACACAACAAAATAAAATGTAATCAAAGAACAAAAAAACACCTTTTTATGTATAGCCATATAGTAAACTGATATAATCTCTAAAAAAAAACCCATGTCTAGCCTGTTTAATAATCCATTACATAGAAACCTGATCACCAGGTAAGCCTTTGCATACATTCTACATAGTGCATGTGGACCAATGTAAGTCATGTAAGAGGAAAATATACATGTAAACTAATCTATTTTAATACCAACTAATACTTAATAACACAAGCAGGGCAAACAAAATCACTTTTAGAACAGTTATTTCTTACATTACCCGGGCTAAGTGTCTTTTCACTGTTCTATGAGCACTACAAATTAAATTTACTTCTTTGCAGCACAATAACAATATGCTTATTATCAATAAATATAAACTGTTCATTCTGAACTGTAAATCCTGACATGGAAAAATAGGCACAGACACTACAGTAGTCCTACACACAGTAGGACAGACAGTGAAGGAAGGTCATAAGAAGGCTGCTTTCCGGATCATGGTGCTGGTGCAATAGTATATTTTGGGCATCATTGTGACCATCATTGCAGCTGGTAACGTGGTACAGTTGGGTTTGAATGGATACATTA
>JAOVVF010000017.1:6937241-6954344 GCA_028565595.1 Duopalatinus emarginatus | reverse complement strand
ATATATGACACACACACCACTCCATTTGCAACTCCCACACTCTCTTTGCACCTTGTGTCGTAGTTCTCCAGTGTTTTGTTTTTAGCCTGCCTGTTTGTTCTGTGTTTTTGACCCTGCTTATGACTTTGCCTCAGCCTGCTCCTTTGTACTTTGATTTGTGTATCCTTGCATATACACCAAAACCCTGTACCTACTGTATGTGCCTTCAGAGTCATGCTCTCGGCTCCCCTGTTACTGAACCGTGGTGCAGTTCCGTGTATGGATTTGTCTTTTTGAATAAAAGAATCTGCCAAATAGAGAAATGTAAAAGGAGACTTTCTAGCATGAGTAAAGAAGCGTGCCCCTAATTCACCAGATAAAGTGATAACTGTATCACACCACTAGCATGAAGTGAAATTCATCCATTTGGAGGGTTTTTGGGTCTTTCGCTCTCTTTTTTCCTCATCTTGAGTTTACTTCCAACCCTTTTAGGGCCAACGCTGGGCCACTTGCTCCGGCAAACAAAGCCTGCTATTTGTTTAATGACTGATTGCTGCCATGGCTACAGTAAATAAAGAGGAGGGGTGGAAGAGCCTTTTTTTTCTTGTGTTTATGAACAAACACGTCTTCTTGCAAAGAGCAATTTAACATTAACCAGGTGGAATGATCAACAGATCTCACAGGTGACACTGAGGGCAGGTCTTCATGCAAACATACTTCAGGAATGAGAGAAGGGAGAGGGGGAGAGAGAGAGAGAGAGGGATACAGAGAGAAAGAGAGATAGAGAGAGAATTTGTCGGGAGAACCAAGGTCGATGTAAACGTGGCCCTTGTAGAACAAACAGCTGGGGGAGAAACGGCAGGCAAACAAACAGTCGTTCTCCTGACATTTGAAGAGGCATTAACGGTGGCAAAGCCCAGCTGCTGGTGCTGTGCACCAGTGAGGATCAGGCTGAGTTGAACTTAGTTTGAAAAATGCTGTGACAATCACTTGCTCACTCATTTGCCAAGGAAATGCTGGGATTCACTTCGATTTTAATACACGCTAAGTAAATAAAACTGCTGTTCTGATCCAGCACCCGTTCCAACTGTTACTACATGATACACAACATTTACAAGTGCAGTTCACTAATACGTGTGCATCTACATTAGCTTACACAATATTTTATTTCATACTGAAATGTTTATCGATCACTATAACTGGTAAGCTACAAAGGATGCCAGATTGAAACCAATCAGCCCTCACAATACAGACTTTACCATCTGTGGAGCCGAATACTGTACATGAGGCATCGCTCTTGTTCTGCGTCTCTCTGCCTCCCTCCCTGCACTCATTTCATTTAGCCCTCCAAATCCATTTATGTGCATTTTCAAGAGGCAAGAAACAAATGACTGAGGGGCTGTGCACATATTTATTTCACATTGAGGGGTGCGTAATAGGATCCTCATGCGTGAAATTTAGACTCAGATGTATTAACGGTGCATCTACACAAAACAGGGCCGCAACATCCTGTAACGCTGCACGCCGTGATTCATATAAATACAGACCTATTATCACGCCACATGCTCATCGAAATAAACAGTAAAAATGCTGGGTGAAGGGCCACAACTCCAGGGGAGAGGCTAAATAGATACATAATTTCAGGAGATGAGATAGTTTTCATCTCTTTACCATAAATCTACGCTGATGTACAATTCAGAGAGGCGGCGCGAGAGAGGAACCCGTTGCGACGAGACAATAATGGAACGTGGCAAAGTAAGGCAGGCCATGGTATTTTTAGCACAACAGCCAACAGAGACTGAGGTAAATAAGAGAAGGACTAATGAGTTTTAATGGCGGCACTACCAGAATGGCAAGTCCAGGATGTGGGACTCAAATCGCAAGCGGGTTACAGTGTACTCCTGAGCCTCTCTCCTTCAAGCGACTTTGATCACTGCTGTTCGCCCGCGACTTGGGATTAACAGCGCCCTAGCAAAGAGGACACAGACATTCACTTCTCCAGCAGCGGTGCATTCTGGGGGAAAACAAGGCCTCACTCAATATCCCTGAAGCTCATTTGGTAAAATTAGAGACAAGCACAAGCTCAGGAAATACAGCCATTCCCTGCCTCCTGTGAGATTATGCAAATTGCTTATTGTTTAATATTATTTAAAATTGTGCCATATATTTTTTTAATCATTGCTCTATGATAACCCTCCCTTGGGCACAACCGCTAGACTTTTGGGGGGGTGGAAATATGTCGCTTGCATTTTCCTGGGAAGCAAAGGTCAGCTTGCATGAACTTTGTCTAATTAATACAGTGAGACCAGGGTATCAGAGGGACCATATTATTAGTAACGTTGTCTTGGGGAGTAAGCTTACCCAGTTGCATAGCTCCGATTTTGACTCGTTTCACAAGAAATAAATAGTAAAATAAAATATTATATTTTATATATATATAAAAATATAAATATATATAAGCAATGTAATTGCGGTAGAGAGCCATTTGTCTTAAAACCAGGTTGACAAGAATGGTGGCATACTGGCACGTCAACCAGTGCGGGAACATTCACACAATGACTGATAGGGGAATGTTTCAAAAGATAAGCGTTCAAGGTATGCACATCAAACTTACCGGAATTCCTCGACGAAAAAGAACAGAAAAACAAGATTAGCTGAAATTATAGGACAAAATCACCTGGGTTATTTTTTACATCTAGCTGTCTTCAGGACACACTCATAGCTACGCCATGCACAACAGTGGAATTATTCATATAAACATTTCAGTGATGGGTGACGAGCAGAAAATGTTGAAGGAAGTTTGATGGTAAGCTGCGATGCACTATGTTTCGCCCTATGACCGAAAAGGTACTGAACAGTGGGCTGTTTGTGAAAAGCCCTGCTGAACGTGATAGGTTCACCGCGCTCTGGTGCAGGTGCCTGTCTTTCAGCTGTTTGTTTGGAATTGCTCGCACACTGAGATAAAGAGGCCCATTGATTGCCTGACACAATCATTAACCTTCATAAACAAATAATGACACGCAAATGCGACTCCTGGTTCGTCAGGATGGTTACACGGTGTCGAATAGTTACTTTTAATGTTTAACGTGGACCTGATTGTTCTGCTTGGGAGATTTGTGTGTGTGTAAACTGCTAGTCGGGTATTATGATGTGATAGTGTGTTTTGGGTGTGGAAAACAATTTCCTTTAAGGAACAAACTGTTCTGCAAGCAGCATACAGCATATTCTTCTGGACCTAAGCATTTGGATAATGTGTTTAGATAATTCCACCATGTCTAAAGACTGGCCTCATGGCTGTAAAACTGATCGACATAAAAAATGGAGGAAATGGGTTAAATATCAGTGGGAGCAGCTCTTGCAGCTGATAAAACTGAGTATCGAGTTTCAGGTCTTGATAGCCATGACCCACACAGATTTCTATTTTCCCTTGTCGAAACTGGGCTTATACAGCATGTGTTATAGCAACATATTTTAAAAAAAAAAAAAAAAAGAAAAAAAAAAGACATTTTTTAAAGAATTTGGTCTTTAGGCTCCTGAATGGCACACACTAAATAACTGGCCAGGAGCCAAGACAGCAAAGCTGGCCATGATCTCTGAGGGAAACAAATGGCATACTCTCTCCCCTGTCAATCACAAAGACACTAGTTAATTGTGAGCACTAGTTAATCTGTGAGCTCACCTATGCTCATGTATATGCATTTCCTCCAGGTCCGTTATGCCGTCCTGTGATGTAGCATGAGCAGCAGTTTGAAAAACACGCGTTAAAAGTCAATTTTCCCAGTGGTAGCTGTCATGTACTAGGCTGGAGCTATTTTGCGGGTGGGAACTGGTTAAGACTAAATTAGAAAGAAAAGTTGGGGGAAAGACTATCAGGATAAGAAAATCAAGCACAACCCTGTTATGTCACATGATGAAATCCAATGGCATTAGCATGGACAATTTTTACTAACAGCATCATTTTCTCTCAGTCTATTTCTGTAAATTAAATGTGGTCATTTTTGATTGCTGCAATCCTGGACAACTGAAGTAAGAACAAAAGGCTTTAACACTTATTTATGTTAATACAATACATAATAAACCCTGCACTCCAATTCTCCAATTCTGAAACATCAAATAAAAAAATAGAAACAAATCCTGCCATAGCCCCAAATAAAACCCAGCTGATGAGCTAAATACAGTGATTTTAAAATAAACTCCGCACTGCTGCAGTCCTCCAGAATTGACATCTCCGCATGTAAAAACATCATTTATTAGGGAGGTGAACTGATGCAAAAAGGCAGTGAAAGGCTAAACACTGATGGCTTGTATGAGTCCCACATAAGCTTTAATGGAATGGCACCTCTTTTTTGTTGTGTTAAATACAACCCGTGTCAGGAAGCTGCCTTGCACCCATAAAGCAAGTCCAATGACAACGTACAGTAGGCGCTAACACAAGGACATAGTTCATCATGACATTTTGTGCAATTCCCGTCTGATTAGGGTCATTATGCCGGAGCCCTGATTTATGCTGTCATTTCCTCTCGGCCCAGCCCGCATCAATGAATCTTAATGAATTGGTAAATAAGGGTGAGGATTACACTCCGAGACACTGAAACATCCCTCTTCCTCCACCCCACCAGATTTATGGAGCCAATTAGAGCCGAACAGAGAAAATTGGTTGGCGGGGAAATAATATTCTTGATGGGGCGAAATGGCAGGAAAGCATCCGCTCTGAAGGGCAAGCGTGTTGTCTGTGCGGAGTCTATAAAACACACGCTCACTTCTGTAAAATACAAAAGAAAACCAGAGGCATGCTCGGAGGACACACGGTTTAGAGAAACACAAAAGGGAAGTCGCTCTGAATAAGCGCTACACGTGAGCTCACTTTCAGTCATTATTAACAAAAATGCCATTTGCTAAAGTTAATGTAAGCCTGTTGACAGCTACCTCTGAAGCAGAGGCATCGAAGAGACTCAAAACACTCAAGAAAAAGATGTTTGCACTGTTTCGCATCCCGATCCATCTCCCATAAAAAGAATACAGGAAAATAAAATGGGGGAATTAAGATGCAGAGCGTTACGGTCCTGTCACAATAATCACGCTAAGGTAAAAGGAATTTAATAAACATACGCCACTCGCCGCACTCGGCGTGATTCATGTCACAGTCCACGCATCTCACTTATCATGATCAAAACCATGGTCAGCAAGAGAAAAACTAACCAGCGAGCTGCTGTAGCACTTTAATGTTTTACACATCAGGGCAACAAAGACAAAGGAGGAGAAAATTGGGAAATAAGCGGCAACAAAAAAAGCAAACAAGTAAGCATGTACTCTATAGGGCCATAGGTTTGTGGACACCTGACTATCAAGCCTATTTTCTGCTTCAACACTCCATTCTAGATTTAGTCTAATTATATATTTGCTGTTATAATTTCCTCCACTACAGGAAATTGCATTCCACTAAATTTTGGAGATTTTGTGTTAATTCAGCGATAAGAGCATTAGAGAGATCAGGCACTTGCGCCAGGTGGGAAGAACTGGAGTGCAGTCTGCAGTCTGGTGTAGTCAGTGGGGTTGCGGTCAGAGATCGGACCATTCAAGTTCTTCAACTCTAAGACTGGCTGCAACGGCTGTGCCCGAAATTATGTACTTCCATACTGACCAAAACAATGACGCAGTATGTGAGAACGGGTTGTGTATCCGATGCGAGTGGTGTGCTGCATCAGCAGACATTTTGAACTATGCGAACACAGCACACTGTGGTCCGATAATCTATCCAATAATTCATCTGGTGCTGCGCAGGCGTTCGAAGCTGAAGAAGAAAAATAGTGGAAAGCGGGGAGTTTAAAACAAGGAAAAAAAATACAACACATTTTGTCTGATTTTAAATTTATAAACATCATTTATAAACACTTATGTCCTGTGATGTTAGCAAGATGGCACATGTAGCATGTCCGAGGTTGTGTGAATACTGCACATGTACAGAAAGAGCCTACTTCTTTATCAGTCGAGCAGCCAGTGTCTTCATGAAGCTTACTCTGTGCACAGGGACACTGTTATCCTGGAACATGTTTGGCCTTCTTAGTTCCAGTGAAGGAAAATATTACAGTAATGTTACAGTACAAAATGACACTATAGACAATTGTGGCAACTGTTAAGGAAAAGAACCACGTATGGGTATGGAGATCATGTGTCCACAAACTTTTGGCCATTTAGTGTATAATAATGTAAAGTATACAGTTAAAGAACAGGAAAGAAGCAGTCAGGAGTGTTAATGAGGACACTTTATGCATTACACACCGCGAGATGGTTTGTAGTGCAGCTTCAGCTCTTGACATCAAACAAGGAGGCCTTGTTATTAGGCACAACGCTGAGAGAGAGAGAGAGAGAAAGAGAGAGAGAGAGAGAAAGAGAGAGAGAGAGAGAGAGAGAGAGAGAGGACAGGCAGAGGGGGGGAGAGAGAGAGAGAGAGAGAGAGAGAGAGAGAGAAAGAGAGAAAGAGAGAGAGAGAGAGAGAGAGAGAGAGAGGACAGGCAGAGGGGGAGAGAGAGAGAGAGAGAGAGAGAGTGTGAAGAGGAGTGGAAAATTAGAGCTGAAACCGAGCAGCAAAAAGACCTCTAATTTACTGGCATGTACAGTATGCAAATGAGATTACTCTCCGCTTAACAGCATCGTTTATGTCCATATTAATGGCATCATCATTACGGGGACTCAAATTAAATTACGGCGTAATTAGCATATGAAAGTGATTGGTGAAAGTTTAAAACAAATACCCAATTTTCGTTAATGAAGAGCTGTAATCAGTGTGTGTAGATGCGGAATGAAAACAGACAAAACAAATATGTGTTTTCATTGGGGAGGGCAATGACGAGCTGCTCTGTTTGAACTCACCACCCAGACAACAATTCCTGACACAGCTGCTTGACGTGTGCGTGTTTGTGTGTGTGTGCGCGTGTGTGTGCAGGCAAGGCCTTCGCACCCTCAGCTTTCATTTCCCAAACATGCTCTGATCAAAGGTGCAATTTCCCACACTTGCCACTTTGGGAGCTAATCAATAAAACACTAATCACTTCACACTTGATCTGGAGGAAGAGAGCGAGCGAGAGTGCGAGAGAGCGAGAAGGGAGAGCGAAAGTGCTATATCTAACAGCTTATAAACTACAGCTTGAAGGTAAAAAAAAAAGAAAAGGAAAAGAAAAACAATTTCAACACGTCAGCGGCATCAGATTTATTCTTAATAATGATATTATTATCGGACTGTCAGAGGGAAATCCCTAAAGCTCAGAGAGGTCTAAACACCCCTCCATTCGATCCATTTTTCTCCACCTTATGTCATGATAAACCCACTATATGTCTACTGAGAGACCAGGTTTTAGTAGATTTCATTGGGCTACAAGCACTAACCCCGCCATTCACACTAGCCGAAGCCTATCCTCTTCACATTTTATGGCTTGGGCAGAAGCTATATATATATATATATATATATATATATATATATATTCTCCAGTGTGAAATTTTTTTTTACCCCAGCTGTATCCTGAAAGTCATGTTGTAGTAGGATACGTTTTCAGGCCCTAGTTCACTCCTTGTCCCTTTCTTGTCTTTCCCCTGATCACAAGTGATAGAGTGAAGAGCCGTGCACTTTATCAGGCTTTCAAACAAGTGACTTTTTGTTCATTGAAGAATCCATTAAAGACCATATTTCTAAGAAGTATGTAAATGACGAGCCTTTCAAGGTAGAGGCAGGGCAGATTCTCCTCCATCAACTAATGATGGCGCTCATTACATGCAGGTGAGCGGGTGAAATAAAAGTGGTGTCGTGTGTGTGGTGCGCTGTAGCCTCTTTCTCTGTTTCCCTATGAAATGCTAATATCTCACTTCTAATTAGAGGATACTAAGTCCAAATGCACCTTCATGCCTGTGAGCCAGCAACATCAATTTTGCTCCACCACTCCCAATACCCCCATCACCCCCTACCCCAACACAGCGCTACTCCTGAAGATATCCAGTAATTTATATTTAATGTATGTCTGCTGTTTGAGCATACTTCTTTAATACTTCTATTGCTTTTCAGCCTTTCAATGTCTGAATTCACACTTCTGCAGCTTCTTTGCAGTTCCATATGCTGACAAACATGCCATGCACTTTTTTTCCTGCAAACATTCACACACACACACACACACGCAGGTCTCCTTGTAAACAACAGAATAAAGGATAAACCGGTCCCACCTCACCCCACCTCTACACACTTGCTGTGTTTACACGTCTGTACCCATAAACATGTTTACAAGAAAACGCTGCCGCCATTCTCAGAAAATGACCTTGAACGATCAGCAAACATCCAGCACAGCAAGTTCATCAAGGGCACAGAGAGGAGTGCAATATCGCCGGTGCTCTGCATAACACACAACCAAACCCTTTCTGGGACGCCGACGTTTCTGCAACAGACGAGTTATTTACACAGCGCGTAAAAATTTATTAACGTTTGTATCGTTGCTGAATTAAAGCGCCTTCGCTAATGGATAGCATGAAATAGAGCGTAATTAGGGCAACGGTTTTATAGCCACTGTTATCATGGTTATTGCTTACAATTTTGTAATGTCAAAATCAATACGGGTTACTTATGTCTCATCTGTCTCCATGCTGAGAAATGACAAGAATTTATCTAATGTGCACTTACTGTGCTCGCTTTGAAAGGATGGTACCTTCATGTGAGACGAGTACAAGGCCACTTCTTCTATCATATCAATTTCTATAGTGCTTTCTTCACACGCAATTTAACGGCTGATCATTTTTTTATAAAGCTGCAATTATTACATGTACTAAAAAGAGTAAACACCGGGGGTGACTAATAGCGTGTTTCACTTTCAGATCAATGACAAGTTCCGATTGGTTAAAGCAGGGGTCTTTATTCTTTTCCGCAAAAGGGACAGTGCGTGTCCAGACTTTGATTTTAACCAGATAGGAGGTAAATGGCTGCATAGCTGATTAGAGATATGAAGAACCAAATTGTGAAATAAGGTGTGACTCCTGTTTGGTTGGAATGAAAGCCTGTAGCCACAGCAGCTAGGATAAAGCTGTAAATAAAATAAACAAACAACACCACATCTACTGACACTCTAAATCCAAACTTATTTTATTAACAATATCCATAAAAGCCCAATTTTATGCTCAATATGCAAATGTGTGCAATAATATTTTGACTTTACATTGAACCATAAGATTATTTTTTATTCCTGAACTTCTATTCATTATATTTTCTTTAGTTTTATTAGGTTTATATGCCTATATAATTCTAAAAACTACTACGGTTTCAATTAAACTATGAATCAAAATACTCAATAATAAACAGAAATGAATTGAAACTTTGAGAGAGTAGAGACATAAATCTCCATCTGAACTGGTATTATAAATTCATACTGGAAGATTAGGTTATATGTGATCAAGTATCTGATCCTCATCTCAGGTTACGGAGATTGACATTCGACATTCGTCTGTGTCCCAGAATACCATTCAGCTGCCACCAGAGATAACTCTGGGTAAATCCCAGAGGCCTGAGGATTTTGGAGTTGAGGTGAGGCTGGATGCATGATTAAGCTACAAAGAAGTGCCGAAAGAGAATTTCCTGAACTTTCTAGCACATGAGATGTGATAAAACCGCTTGGAAGTAATCAAACGTTCCTTGAAAAAAAGAAGCTTCTCTGAATTTGTCATCAAGGAAAGGCTACAGATTGGAAAGATCAGGTTTATCCAAATGATTTGAGACGATATCTTTTAGAAGGCTGAGAGGTAGAAGCAGTGAGAAGACATGAAAATGGGCAGACAATAATAA
This sequence comes from Duopalatinus emarginatus, assembly GCA_028565595.1. Taxonomy (NCBI): domain Eukaryota; kingdom Metazoa; phylum Chordata; class Actinopteri; order Siluriformes; family Pimelodidae; genus Duopalatinus; species Duopalatinus emarginatus. The sequence goes on along the minus strand of JAOVVF010000017.1, from coordinate 6,944,554 downwards.
GCTGTGGTTGAATGCAACAGTTTGTGTCCCTGCTGGAAACCAGTAAAAAGACAATTAGATACTGAAGTACTGATGAGACTTTAATACACACAGGGAGAGAAAGAGAGAGAAAGAGAGAGAGAGAGAGAGAGAGAGAGAGAGACTTACCAATAAAACACATGGGCAAGAAAGAAGAGACTAAATACCAGGGTCTGTGTGATGATTCACTAATACACGAGCCTAGCACCGGTGAAAAGACGTGACATTGAGTTTTTATTGTCTAAGTGGCAGTTTGAGTGCTGTGTTTCCCTACTCCGGGCCCCCAGCCTCTACCCTCACAGCTTTCAACAGCCAGATAACCATATTAGGACACGTATAGCAAAGTAAACAATAACACCGTGGCAATGAGATGGAAATTTCTTTTTCACCTAATGGTGTTTGTCATTGCTTGACTTCAGCTCCTCGGCTCAGGAGGCTTGTGTTTATGAAAAAACAAAGATGGAATCGAGACGCTGGCCTTGGCGCAAAAATCTCGCCGTGGACAAATACACAGTTAGTGTGCCTGCTTCATGCAACAGAATTGACATCCATTCTGAAAGGGAAAAAAAAAACACCCTTTGTTCCAATTCTCAGCAAAACCAAGAGTTTAATTTTTTACTAGACTACAAACACAGTTTAACATTAAAATGTATAAGATGACAATAGAAAAATATTCGAAGTAAATGTCAAACAAGACACAAAGTTGCCACAAAGCTAGAAGCACAAACATATCTAGACTGTATTTGCATGCTGTAGCATTAAGATTTCCTTTAACCGGAGCTAAAGGGCTCAAACATGTTCCAGCATGACTATGGCCTTGGGCACAAAGTGAGGTCCATGAAGACAAGATTTGACCAGCTGGGAGTGGAAGAACTTAAGTGGTCAGAGCTCTGACCTCAACTTCACTGAACACCTTAGTGTAAGATGAACTGGAATGCACACTGCACCTCAGTTCTTCTCACCTGACACCACTGCCTGATCTCTCTCTCTCTGTAGCGGAATGAACATAAATCTCCAAAATCGATTGGAAAGCCTTCCCAGAAAAGTGGAGATTATTTTAACAGCAAATATAAAATGGGACTAAATCTGGAATTAGATGCTCGAAGGACAAATAGAATTGATAGTCAGGTGACCTATAGTATATAGTAAAATATTCTGCTACAGCACTGGTTAAATTCACAAATCTAGTCGTTGATTAAATTTCTATAAAATATCTACAGGTATATACAGGTTTATATTATGGTGCACTCACACAGCCCAGAGGCCAGTTTGTTTGACTAGTATGATCACTCCATACAATGCCCAGGTTTAAATAGACACAGGTTTGCTTGTAGTGTGATTGCTAACCATGCCAGAGCAGGAAACTCAAAAGCTTGATGTCAATTACCTGACTATACCATTAGACATGCAGCTGTAAATATCGGCATTGCACAATCAATAAATCTATAAGGCATATGAGAGGGCTGTGTGTCAGCACACCCAAAATGACTCCAACAAAACCCATAAAGTAAGTACGATATTGTGTGTATGCCCTTAATTTAGTATTTGGAATTATAACAAAATGTAACTATAGGCAGTTTAAAATTTATGACATGTTTGCTGATAAATTGAAAAAAATAATTTATCAGTGAATTGGAAAATAATGTTCTTACTGGAAAATAATCATCCTGGAGGTACCACATCCCTGTCACTGACAACTGATGCTCTGTACTGAACACATTTAGTGTGGATTGGTACGTGTAGAATATTGTAATAAAAATAACCCACACAGGAGACTGATCTATGTATGTAAAATGTACAACCGTTTTAATATGATGAACATGGCAACAGAAAAGATGTTTAGTTTCACTTCAGGTGGAGCTTCCCAGCATGCCGATTGTGGGTTTTGGGTTTTGGAGAAAAGCTGACGTCCATCCACAGGCATGCTGAAGTGTTCAATACAGTCAGCTGTGTCAAGGTGAAGAGGCAGAAATGGAAATGCTTTATGAATAGTGTAGTAAAGGGAAAACTGGCTTTCTGCTCTCCTGATCTAAACAAGTTCTTGTTTCTCCTTTTCACTCATCCGACACTTTCATAATCAGCACTACTGAAGTTACCTCACACTGGAGGGAAATTAAGACTAGCAAAAATTCAACCTGTGCTGCGGTCGCTATAATCTTTATCTCCTCTCTCTCTCTTTCCCCAGTCTGTCTCTCTCTCACACTAACACACGCGCACACACACACACACACACACACACACGCATATGCGCATGTTCAAATGCAAGCTGTTTATTTACATAACATTCTGTCTATTCCATTAAGCAGCTACTCCAGGTGCTTTATCCGTAAAAGGGATTTTGCTTCCCCAAATAGATGCGGAGGCGCCGGAGTGCTAAAATGTTATTTGTTGAAAGCACTTCAGGCTCAATATAAACTAAAGAACAACAAATGCCAAAGTTAATGAGTTTTCATGGATTACGAGCCGTATTTGGCTAAAGTCTGAGGTTATCATAATTTTTTGGCAGCACATTGTAATATACTCTACTACACTTTGCTGCATTCCTCATACATGTGCTGTCCTGGGCTTTGTATGTGCATATTTTTACTACAATTATGTTTACGCAAAACCAGGGAAGGAAAAAAGAGAATTAGAAAAAGAAAACAGCATATGTCTAAGCAGATCCAGTCAGAAGAAAAGAAAAGAAAAGAAAAGAAAAGAAAAGAAAAGAAAAGAAAAGTAATATCATATAATATCAATAATATAAAATGCACTCATACAATCATGGCTGCACTTGCAATGCTTGTGAAATTTTTCTTACTCTCTGTGCAAATTCAAAAATATCCGCTATATACATGTGCAGTCAATAAAGTTTGGGAACCTGCACTTTGTGTTCATAGCTGAAGTTCTTATTCACTAAAGCCTCTCGTGTTGGTAAATGGTACAGACAGCACTACATTTTGACTCCTAATTAGCTTGAAGGAAATGACAGCTGTGTACAGAATAAAGCAGCTGCCTCTACTGATATAAACCAGCATGAAACACATGCTTATGGCATCATTTTTATTATTATTATTATTATTATTATTATGTTAGATATGGTGAAACTGATGCACTTGTGACGTACATGATATGACTAGCTTAGGCAGACCAACAAAAGCAGCCCAGTTAACAAAAGAAGTATCAAATGTCCTTAAACAGCCGTTTCCCCAAGGTCCTAAAATGGTCTTGTGTTATAAAAATGAATAAAAATTTCAAAAAAGCCGAACAACCAGAGTTCAAGCATAGTGCAGTTGTGCAGTAAGAGCATGCAGCTGGCAGCATGACCTATATTGCTCCAGGCAGCATGCACCAGGCTAATTTACACATGGTTTAGTCAGGCAGATAAAATCAAGAGTTACAACACAGGCTGCTACTTATAGCGTGAACTTTATTAACTAGAGAGAGAAGGATCATTTCCACTTAATACAAAGTGTTCTGAACACCTTAATCCTATGATGAAACGTTTCTATTCTTCTTAAAGGATGACTCCACCCCATCTACAGCCCTTGAGGCCTAACTGAACGTCTTTACTACACCTAGTCATTTAAACACCTATGGGAGATTTTTCTACCAGCTGAAAGGATGGAAGCCTATCTAAAGCTGGCAGCTTTAGATTTTATGTCACCCGGTCATATGTATATGGGGAGTTTTAGTTAAAATGCACATTTAAGACTCTATGTCTGTTTCATACACAACATGGATGTTGTGCAGAACACAGATTACACCTGAAAACAGTCACAAGCAACTTCTACATCTGCTCCAGTGTTCCTAAGGGTTTTTTTTTTTTTTTTTTTTTTTTTGGGGGGGGGGGTGTCCCTTTCTTATTTCTAAAGACAACTAGTCAGTTGAAAGAAAAGACCGTCACCTTGACTCAGTTCTGAGGTTCTGCTGTAAAAAACGTACATCACCACTCTCACACAGCATCTAAAAAAAACTTTTTTTTTATGCAGGCGATATTAATTAGGCTGCATGTTGATACATGAACTAATAGGTCTGTGATCAGGGTTAGTTTATGTCTTAGGAATTTGGATGATTCAAACTGAAGGCATGTGTCTAAGGAGTAGACTTTGCAGTCAAAGGTGTCAAAAATACAGATTTAGAGGATTTCTCTGACCTTTACAGCAGAATAATGTGTCAGCTATTGCATGGAGTCACTAATATATCACTGCATCCTTTATTGGCCAAAAAAAAAAAGCAAGCCAGTGTTTATATGTTTATAAATTTTTTTTCCTTCTAACCCCAACATGTTTAAGCTGGTCAAATACAAAACAAAAGGATTAGGCAAGAGATTAAGTTTTGTCTTGGTCCAGGAGACACAATGTTATACACTCCATAACATTAAAACCGCCTGTCTAAACAGCTCCCAATACAGTTCTGACCTGTCGAGGCATGGTCTCTTCTGAAGATGTTCTGTTGTATATGGCACCAAGACATATTAGCAACAGGTCCGTCTGTGGATCTTCTGTGGGATCAGAGCAGACAGGCTAGCCACTGCTCCCTGTGCACATCAGTGATCCTTGGACGACTATCACTCTGCCACCGGTTCACCAAGTTGTCCTTCCTTGGAGCACTTTTTGTAGGTACTAACCACTCTATAGTGGGAACACTCCACAAGACTTTTTGGAGTTTTTGGAGACGTTCTGAACCAGTATTCAGATATCACACTTTGGCCTTTGTCAAAGTTACTACATACTTACATGTAAATACTTACACTTGCTAAATTTGTCCAATACATCAGCTTTGAGAACGGACTGTTAACGGATAATCAATGTTATTCTCGTCACTGTTGTGGCTGATCGGTGTATGGCACAGGGTTGAATTAGGTAATTTTTGATCAAATTTAGTCAACGCTTTTTGAATTCAAAGATTGAACAATGCTGTGGTTTTAAAATTAAATAATTAAAAGAGCTGTTTGTCTTATTAAAGCACTGTCACTTTAATAGAAGTAATTACTGTTAGTGGAACAGATCTGAATCACTCTAGCCAAGTAAGATGTGTGTGTGTGTGTGTGTGTCTGTCTGCATATGTAGACAGGCGGAAGAAGACTGCGGTGGAGAATAAACATGGTGGTTTGGGAAGTATAATTGTTTTAATTCTGCCTCACCACAAAATCAAGGCGTCATGAAAAAGCACACACAAAAGTTCATTATCATTTTCCAAACACACACCGTCACACCTACAGGCAACACTCAGGTCTGTCATGTTTCCTTTGTATTTCCCGCCACATTCTTGGAAGCCGCTCCTCTAAACACTCACACGTGTTGATCCTAGGAGAATATTCTGAGGTCATGTGATGCTAAGCAAACGTGCATCTTTAATAAGCTGCTCTTACACTAGACAGAAGTTGGTCTCTGACAACAAACCCACTCCACAACCCAAACACACTTCATGAATGTCTCTCCGTTTCCGTGTGTGAGCAGCACTAAAATAAAAGGAAGAAAAGAATAAGAAAAGGATGGTAATTACTTGCGTGTGTGTGTGTGTGTGTGTGTGTGTGTGGAGGTACAGTGTCCCGGCACTGGCTACAGATTTCCTCCTCTTCAACCGTTGGCTTGTGTGAAAAGGCGGGGAAAAAAAGCAGTGATTTATGGTTGTGCGTCTGAGCTGAACAAAGGCGCATTTCCCGCCGACAGCTGATCTCTACGCCCTTCCGAAATGTTCAGTCCGTTTGTTTGTGTAGGGAAGCTGGAAAGTCAGGTGGAGTGAATTACAATTAAGACAACTTGCTGGTGAGAAATGACGCAGTGAGAAAGAGAGAAGGGGAAGGGGAAAAGGCAGAAAGAGTGCTGTGTAGTATTTCAGTATGTGGCTGAAAGCAGGAAAGGCGAGGGAGGTGGAGAGAGTGTGACGGAGCGATAGAAAGAAAGAAAACAGACTGCACGAGGATGTAAGGGTGTGTGGAGATGTGTGTTTAAGAGTGAGCTCATGGGAAAGCATGGGAAGTCTAGTCCCTACCCATCATGCTATGCAAGACAGAACACAGATACACAGACACACTGTGGCCCTAATGTGTGAACACCCCCACTCCTCTGCTTTGGTTCATTCCTGTCTGTCATGCTTGCATGGGACTGTTCCATTCTGAGACATGTTGAAGGAGGGGTTTGATATAGGGGCATGACCTTTCAGAATTTTTATTTATAGGCGATAAAGAGCAAAAGAATATAGAGGATAAATAATTTCAGAAATGTTATTTTAGGGTCTGTTCAGGTTATACATTGAAATGTGCATGAAAATGCATCAAACTGAATATTTTAAATTTTTTGTGATTATGGACAGTTTAAGACATCATTATTTACAACCATGAGGCATAGCTGGTTTAGTGTCTCTGTCATTGACAAAAAAATAATATCTAGCTAAGAAAGACTAATACATTTTAATAAAAAAAAACAATAAAATATGAAAATGTAATATTTTGTAATACATTTCCCTATTTATTATGTAAAAATAAAAAACTCATAAAAAAGCAACTAGAAAAGCAGGCAATGAAGGCCAGAAATTTCATATCTACCTGGCAATAAGTCTTAACACAAAATGACCTAACATTTATTCATGTGCCATGATCACTGCATCACACGAGTTATTCATTAGACCACAAGTTCTCAGCCCTGGTCCTGGAGAACCACCTGTCCTGAGCATATTAGTGTTTCCCACACCAACACAGCAACTGATCGGCTAATTGACAGCGCTCCCTGGGATGAAGTGGGTGTGTTGGTGCAGGAAAAGTGCTAAAATGTGCAAAAGAACCTGTGCATTAAACCAACTCAGCACTCTACCTGAGCCTCATAAATCACTACTTACTAATAAATAAACTTTTGTTTACCTTCTTCCAAGGACTCGCCTACTTGAAGCTGTCTTCGGGTACAACAACTGGAGTTTTAGCCGTCTCGTTCTGTGGGCAGACCAAACACAACCGAGTGTTTATGAATGAATAATTACTGTGCGGAGCCTGAAAACACCTCTGTCAGTACTGAAGCCCATCAGTGATTCTGATAGAACCCGTGCATGTGTGGTGGGTCAAGATGCATTAAATCATGAGTAGGAGTCCTGTTATGATCATGAAGGAGAGATTTTCACATAGGATTCATCTTTCAGTCTGAAACTGAGCAGCTTTGCTGGTGTTTGGTAAAGATCTGCCAGTGGCCTTCAGCATCAACAGGTATTCGGTAACTCCTGGTCAGAGAAAAGCTTCAACTCACTGCAACTTAAAAAAAATGACTATTGCATCAAAAAAAAAAAAAAAAAAAAAAGCAAGGCATGAACTGGAGCTTTTTATT
>JAOVVF010000017.1:6917079-6937141 GCA_028565595.1 Duopalatinus emarginatus | reverse complement strand
GCAACTTAAAAAAAATGACTATTGCATCAAAAAAAAAAAAAAAAAAAAGCACGGCATGAACTGGAGCTTTTTTTTATCAATGTTGCGGACTGTCTTTCCAGGAAAAACAAATCAATAAAAGTCTGAACAAAAGGACGTTGAAATGTTTTTTGAAGAAAACACAGAGACACTCAGTCACACTAGATACAAAACTTTACAGGAGGAAAGAAACTTGTCTTGTTCTCACTTATTTTGCTCTCACTGTCTCTTTCTTTCTCTCTCTCTCTCTCTCTCTCTCTCTCTCTCTTTCTCTCTCTCTTTCTCTGTGTGTGTGTGTTTATATCTTAGTGAGGACGAAAATTCCCTACAGGGATAGTGATATCTGATCGTTTGGACTTTGTGGGGTCATTTGGCTGATCGCCATGAGATAAGTTGGTTATTTTTGTTGTTTCTTTTATAAAAAAAAAAAATAATTAAAAATAAGTTGTCATTTCATTACTGGGGGCTGTGGTTAAGGTTTAGGTACATTATTAATTATCTGCTTTAATTAATGTCAGTGGAAGGTCTGCACAAGAATAGCAATACAAAACTGTGTGTGTGTGTGTGTGTGTGTGTGTGTGTGTGTGCGCGTGTGTGGTTACTGTAAATTCAGTGTCAGTGCGATGTTTGACATTCAGTATACATTCGACCTTTTCCTAAGTACAATGGACAACAGAGCATTTATCACACAGTAATGACATGTTAGTAGATAACGTGTTACAGTATGAAAATACGGCCTTTATCTTCTGTTTCATTTTACATATTTACTAATAAGTTCATACAAAGGTTCACACACACCGAAAAGGAAAGAAAAACAACAAACAAACAAAAAAATAAGCTGATCAGAATAAAAAGATATAGCAGGCTATGTTTCCCGGAGGATATGCACATCCACACCCAATTCATATGCTAAAACACAGGATGCCTATAGGCTGGTGTCTGGGGGACATTTGAATAAAAGCATCAAAGCATATCCGAGTATGAAAAAGAATTTTGATCAGGTCTTTCACAATGCTCTCTCATGCAGTTTATATTTGGCAGTCAAAGCAGTGGCCGGGCATTTGGGTCGGCCAATTGCGTTTATCGCAGGTGAAAAGGAAGGAGATCCAACACTCCGGCACAGACTGACCGAGTTTCTGTAATCCGTCCAGTGCAGTCATAGACTTAACCACAGACATGTGCATTTCCCCTTCTTTTTTTTGCCACCTACCACAGCGATGTTCTCCCTGTTCTTCCAATTTGTCGAGCTCCAATTAACGTATCATCACAGCCGCTGTAAATCAACAGGCCCCCATGACACATGACAAATCTTTTCAGCTTAAAAAGCTAAACATCATTAATTCAAATCACCTGCTATGGCCTCTGGTGCTAAATGAGTTTACTGAAATGGCTCGTCATTCAGTTTAGACAAATGGTCCCTCCTTCTAATCGTAAGACCATTTTAGCTGAGGTAGGAGGAGACGGTGGAGGCGGGAGTAGGGGACGGGGGGAGGGGGAGGGGGTGCAGGGGGACAGGAAGCATGACAGAGTTTTAGATGGCAGCTGTGCACACTGCTGCATTTTCACTTTGTAGTCGAATTGCATGGTTCGTAATAGCTAAACAGATAATTGTCGGAATTGAAAGTGGTGGGGCGCGTGGTAATGGCAGGTTTAAAGCAGCAGGGTGACCATCACAGAAGAGCTTGAATTTAAGCTGCTGTTTGACGTCGACTGATGGAGAACAAGAAGTGCACACACTCCAGTGTGGCCAAGAAGAGCAAGGAGATGAAAGAAGAAGAAACAAGAGAGCCAGCTCAGAGGATCAGGTCCTATGGGTGTGTAATAGAGAAGGAAAAGTGAGAGGGCTAGCTTAAATGAAGAGTGGCAAGATATATAAGTGGGGAAATAAAGAACGGGGAGGAGTAAGTGAACGAGCATGTACGGGTGCGTGAGTGTGCGTGGGCAAGATATAGAGCGAGTTATGATGCAGCTTGAGAATCAGGCCGATACAGTGCAATTAACGTGCACTTTTACTTGCTCTTTACCCATAGGAAAAATCAGCCACAGACGAACACACAATTGTGACTCAAAACTGTACGAAACTGACAAAAATGCTGAGTAGATCATTTTGATATATGCCATGTTATCATGACTTACAAAACACGCCAACTTCTTTATTACTCACTCTAACAAGAAGCTGAATATCAAGAACAATATTTTTCTTTTATCGTTATATGTCTTCCTTCCACTTCATGTTAAGTAACTGGTTTCTGCAGAAAGTGAATAGATGATCATGTATCATTTGCTAACAGACCCAAATACTGTTATACATATATACCATGTCTAAATGTCTAAGCAGCATGAAAGGATATTTTGAATAAGAATGTACCTGATCCTGTTCTTGGTTTAGGAATAGATTGAGTTCTTAATAGAAAGTACACTATTGCAGGAAGTAAGCACGCTGTGTTTCATTTCAAGCACCTTGACATGTCACACACACAGATTCTTAGAAACATTAGTCTTTATTAGGTTCATGGAAAGCTTTCAATGCCTTGATAATTACCCACAACTCAAGTGAACAGTGAAAGCTTTGAGAACTGCTTGTGTTTACAGTGCATTGTTTTCGCAGAACTACAAACTCTAGGAAGGCCCTAAACTGTAAATCTTAATCTTTATCCATTACCCTGGTCTGTTTCCAGGACACAGATACGAATCTTTTCCTACACAGAGATGCATACTCACTCCAAAATGCCTTACCTTCCTACCTAATCCAAGCTAGGCCCTGCAGTAACTGCTAAACCAATCGTAAAATAAAAATAAAAATAACACCAATCATCATCATCTCTCGCTGTAAAAGTGGATACCTGGTGTACATATGCATGAATATTAACCATCTCTCTTAAAACCCCAAATCCTGAAGAGGACCATCAGTGAAGGCCACTCTTCAGCATCCACATTTACATCATCACAGTAACCAAAACAGCCGTTCTGCGGATGGACTGGCACTCAGCAAAAAAAAACCCAAGCCGATCGCAACAGAAAGGCCTCTGCGGTCATTCTGAACGCCTCTTCAGTCTATCTAATGGACGTTCTCCTCCCTCACTTCACCAGCAACATAAGAGCGCATGAATATTTAGCGTCGAGTTAGGCCGTTAATTGCTCACGCACGCTTCAACAGCAGATCCGCTGCTACTTCTGTACCAGGACGCTTGTGAACCGTCTGGCCTCATTAGCATATTAATTTATGCTAAACTCACGTGCATCCAATAGGCTGACCTGAGCCGTTATCCTCCCTCGTGCTCACGATGCCAAAGTGCCCAAAAACGTGTGGCTGCTCCGATAATCCACCGGCAACATAGAGCTCAGACAGAACGATTCATTCAATAAATGTCGAATTACACTAGTAATAAAGACTGATACAAGCAGATTTTGGATAAGGACAATGATGGTGGAGCCATCAAACGATTTCAGCCAATCTAAACAACTACCTGTAAAAATTCTGTAGGAAAGAAAAGCACACCATTTTATTTATGTTTTCTGCCTCGAACGGAGCTTATAGCTAAAAAAAAAAAAACAACAGCAAGATGTTTAAAGGCGATTGGACGAATAAATAGACGTTTATTCTCTGCTACAACTTCAAAGCAGACGTGTGTCATCTGTTGAGTCTGTAGTGTTAGTCAAAATGGTAACGTGAAGCACCACTACAAAACAAAACGCAACCACTTTGAACTGTCTCAGGCTATTTATAGAGGGAAACTAATAGTTAATGGTTAAGCAGTAACAGGTAAGTGGTGTAGTTCAGTCTGGAACAGAGGGAGAGGTAGAACAGAGAAAGAGAAATAGAGAGAGAGATTAAGAGAAAAAAAAGCCATGGATGAGAGACTGAAAGTGAGTCAGTGTGTGTGTGTGTGTGTGTGTGTGTGTGTGTGTGTGTGTGTGTGTGTGTGTGTGTTTAGAAGAGAGATCTATATTCACACACATTTGTGTGTGTGCTTAAGGTGTGTGCGCACAATACTTTCCAAGCCTCTGTCTCTGTTCTGAAATACAGGAAAGTTTAACGTGTGAGTCACTTTGAAACAAACACAACTGTTTACAAAAGACTGTCAAAATGGCTGAACGCACAAGACACACACACACACACACACACACACACGTTCTCATCACTGTGTCTCACATTCTCCCTCGCTCTCTAGAACTATTAAGCGAGTATGAATGAAGCCATCCAGCTTGAACTCGTAAACAAAACACCCATCAATAAATCATATTTTCCCCTTCAGTCTTTATTCTCAGCATTCCGGCGTTGTGTCTCACGCCCACGTTTACAGTAAACAGGAGGGCTTTCTGACACGCAAACAGACACAAATACCAATTAAACCCATGCTCCGGTCAAGCCCGGGAGAGGCAGAAGTGCAGTCTGCTGAATGTCAGCCTGTCTGAGCCTGGAGATTTTTCGAACCTACTCTGCCTTTTTGCTGAGCTTAGAACAAAGTACACACAGTGTCCACACATACAAACACACACACACGCACACACACACACACACAGCTGCCTTAATACTGAGGAAAAGGAATTTCACTTCTGTCCCAAAACAAACAAAGCTGTCGCATTTCTTTACACTACTCCGAAGTTAGCAGGCCTGAATAGGGCATTATTCCACTCTGTCGGACAAACGCATTCGAATGAAATCATCCAAAAGGTAAAGAAAAAGCTGCCCTTCTTTTTGTGAACAAGTCAACTGTGACGCTTTTTGCTCCCGCAGTGTGGACAAGGACTGTGCGTGGGTAAGTCTAGGCTAGAGCTTAGTTCTCAGCATCGCACAGGCATGCAGACTTTGGAGTCTTGCTCTGAGAAACAACAGTATGAAGGAAACGGTGAGAGTTGCAGAGACAGGGACAGAGAGAGTCTATGAGTAAAAAAGAGAGAGGGCCTATGGGTACAAGAGATGGAGAGAGATAGACAGAGAGCGAGAGACAGAGAGGGTGTCTGTGAGTAAAAGAGATAGAGAAAGTTTAGTGGTACAAGAGATGGACAGAGAGAGAAGAAGACAAACAGAGAGTCTATAAGTAAAAATGAGAGAATGTCTATAGGTACAAGAGATGGAGAGCTATGTGAAGAGAGAGAGAGAGACTGAGTAAAAGAGAGAGAGAGAGAAAAGCACAGAGGTGAAAGAGATGGACAAAAAGAAAAGAAGGAAGAGGAAGAGAGAGAGAGAGAGAGGGAGCGAGAGGGACTACTGTATGTGGACAGATGTAGTCCTCTTCATAAAGACAAGTATACTATAGTTAAGTCAGATTTATTCAGTGGTAAATTGAACAATGAGGGAATGCAAGTCAATAAGCTTTATAGTCAGAGTCATGATAGCTCTACTTTACTTTGCCCACTGTTTAAACTTGCCACACACACACCCACATCCACACACACACACACACACACACACGGCAGCTCAGCGCTAGGCGAATCTCAATGAATGGCTTAGAGAAAGAAAGAAGTATTAATAGGAAAAAAAAGAAAGACAACTCGGTAACTCACCCATGTACGTGGCAGGACCTCACGACTCAAATACTCCACACTTCACTCTGTCCTGTACCTCAACCTAATCTTTTTAAATTTCCAGAAAGAAAAACTCTCGAAGTTGCAGTCTGGAACCCTGTAGCAGAGATGACAGCAGTGTGTGAACAGCAGCCGTTCCCATACACACTCTCTGTCTCTCTTACATACTCTTTTTTCCCCCCTTCTCTCGCTCTCTCTTCACAGAGACTGGAGGTATGTGGTCTAAACACAACAAAAGCCAGAGCCAGAGCCTGAGATTAAATATGCAGGAAGAGGGCCCCCCCTTTGCATAAACACAAACACTCAGCAAATGAAGTGCTGGCACTAGTTACGCTGCTGCTTGCTGGGACACTTCCTACCTGGGCCAGAGTGCATCACGCAGTCCCGAACTACACTCAGATTAGCTTCACCTCAAACCATAACATCTAGCACAGCGGAATATCTCACCTTCTATCATTCGGTGGAAAGGAAATGTCAGGGACCATTTTTTATTTGTTTCAAATTACATCATGGAGTTAATCATTTGATATATTCATAGATAATTTATGAAATAGGTATTTAGTTTCCTTTACTAGTACTTTAACTAACAGGTAGCTGTTTAAGGCCTGTGCAAATCACTGAAGGTTCATTTTCTACATCTGCCTCCTAGTGGACAAGCCAGGAACCCAGAGAGCACAGGGTGAAATGAAGGATGTCCTAAATGTAAGAGGTTCATAAAAGAATACACTTTCTGCCCTCTATTTTATTCTCTCTCTCTCTCTCTCTCTCTGGGAGGTGCCAGTCTTGCTGTCTGAAATGTGGACAGAGGCTGAGCCCACAGGAGCAAAGTCATGTGGAGAACCGGGTCTAGCCTTACATTCTCAAAGACACCTACTGATACACTTAGCCAGATGTCAACTGCAAAGCTCCCTCCACTGGAGCACGGAGATGGAGAAAAAGAAAGCAGTGAGAGGGAGGGGGGAATGGGGGGCAGGAGAAAATACTGAGTTAGTGAGAAAGCAGGATGAAAAAAAAAGTGTTAGAGAGAGAGTTATCTGAAGGGTAGAGCGGGTGCATCAGAAACAGAGAAAAAGAGAAAGAGAGAGAGAGAGAGAGGAGGCTCTCCTTAAAATAAACAGGGCATCACGTTTCAAAGGCAAGGGGGGGGGCACAGACATTCCATTGTTCAAGCCAATTATCAGAAGAAAATAATAACAACAGATGGTCTCAGAAAGGCCAAAGAAGGAGTGAGTGAGTGAGCGAGTGAGTGAGTGAGTGAGTGAGAGAGTGCTGGAGAACGGATAATGAAATGTGAGAGTGAAGGAGTATTACTGGGTTAAGTCTGAAAGATGCGTCGGGCTCTATACACCAGATGTGCACTCCTGTACAGGACAGTTCAACACATCCACACCTTTTTCTGCTGCTTGCCAACTGCTAAATACCGAGCACTCTGTGACGATCCTGGCCCAGATATTTTACACTCGGTTTAAACGTAGCTGTGTGATGATGTCAGGAATTGTGACATGAAGTGCTGACCTGTTTGCTTCCACTGAGCAACAATCCGTCTTCTATGATCGGAGCAAGTACATGGCAGAGAATGCAGTTGCTCCTGTTTGGCTGAATTATAGACTAAGAAAACAGAATGTGTGGAAGAAGGTGTAGGGGAAGAGGAGTGTATGGTGAGGACGTATGTGCTCACTTTCCTTGAAAGCTCCAATACTTAAGGTTTGCACAAAAAGTATTGGAGATTTTTTTTTTTTAATTGGAAAGCTGCAGATTGTTTATTTTTGTAAGCCATAAGGGCTGAATTATCTGGTGTGAGAGGAGCCGTGGCACATTCTGGATGAACACACGCTGTGTGAATGAGCTCCTGTCAGGACAGAGAGATGTCTACAGATAGTGACACAAAAAATCTGGCATTCCTCTTCAGATGAGAGAAGAGCAAAAAGTTTTCATTTCATTAACTCAAGACTAAAGCGTAATTATCTCCCAATGGACATTAATCTCTAACACTGGGCTAGTGGAACTGAAAGGGCTTTCCTCCTTACTTATCTAAGCCTCTCTCTCTCTCTCTCTCTCTCTCTCTCGGTCATCGGAGATACACCTTTAAATTAGGTCTGTTGTACAGTTTAAAGTCTCAGTGAGAGGATATCCACCCTTTTACTCCTGCATGTCAGGACAACGCCTTTCGTTTCAACCTTCACGACATCAGGTGTAACCGTTCTCTAGGTCAATACAAACAAAAAATAATCTGGCATGACAACAACTCCTGTTTAAATGCAATCACAGGTTATGCTCAGAAGCTTCAGCATTAAATGAACTTTCCAACCGGCCGAGTGTTTTTGACACTCTGAGGGTGCGCAGTAGCCAGGAGGTTTTTAAGGATAATTGTTCAAACAGCTAACAACTGCGTAAAGTCAGAAACGTCACCTTCTCAGATGACAAATTCCCTCAAGGGTTTGGTGTATACCAATAGGAAAGCTCTTGATTTAATTAGCTTATAAAAATAACTGCCATTAGCACTATCTTGCATAGAAAAAAAAGTGGTTTGGAGCTTTACAGTGAGAGAGAGAGAGAAAAACGTCTCACTTCTGGAAGTGGGAAACAAAGCTGCAGCTATGATAAGGGAAGATCATGGGCCAAACGTTGAAACCAGGGTCGAGTTAATTAGACTATTGTCATTTTAATCAGGCCAGTTTCTCGGCTAGCCCTTCCTTAAAGAACCGGCAAGTGCTTTAAACGCTACGCTTAACACTCCTTTAAGGGACTTACTCATGTGTGTGTGTGTGTGTGTGTGTGTGTGTGTGTGTGTGTGTGTGTGTGTGTGTGTGTGCACGCGCGTTTCCACAGCCTTGCTCGACTAATGAGCCGCAGCACAGAAACAAAGCCCCTGAAGTATCAGCAGCGGAAACCCCTGCTCATTTCTCTGCTCATCTGAAAATAATTTAAATATCACATTTTCAAAATCATTTATCAGGCCCTGGCTATCTGCTGCTGAAAAGTAGCACTTTATAATGGCTTCAGACCAGACATTAAAATGCACTACTAGCTTAAGCAATGTACTGTTTGGAGCTGATTAGGGATATTTATGTTGGTGGAGATAAAAGCTGACAGAAAACTGATTTGCATGACAATGTAATATCAATAAACCACAAAACACTCTTCAGAGATATCACAGATATTGGCAGGATATTTTCTAAAAGGGCATTATCAAATATGACTGGATGTTTCGATTTAGTACAGAATTCTTAAAACGTAAAGCGTTTTTCCTCGTTTTTTACTCTCAAGTCATTTATTTTTTTACAGCCATTAAATGTTTTTCACATGTGTTCAGCCAGCATTGTTTCTTTCTAACTGAAATAAAGCATAAACACGTCACATGAGCATTTTGAGAGGTAATGCCCAGATACAAAATTCCTGCATTCACAGAGCATGTGCAAAAGTAAGTGCACCGTTACATCAAGCAAATCCAAGATCAGTTGCGTGAATAACTTTTTTTTAAAGCCAACTAATAAAAAAGAAGATCCCAGCTGATATGTTAAGGAGGAGACGAGACATGAAGAGCTGAGGGAAAAAAAAGCGTTCATCAATCAGGACATAGTAAAAAAGCCATTAGATATCCACCATTAGATAAACAGTATACAAGTGGAAGGCAGTAAAAACGACCATGATCCTGCTAAGGAACGGGCATCCCCGGAAAAAATTCCCCAGGCCCTTGAGGAAAACGATACAAAGTAAAAGGTCATTGTAAAAGAATCCATAGATCTACAAACCTCCTTCGCCTTCTCTGGAGAATGTGGTACATAGATCAACACCCTGGGCAGGAATGTAGCATCTGTGCAAGGATACAGGTAAAGAATCATTTTCTGTAAGAAAGAAGCTTTAGGACTTCACTATGTCTGTTCTGTCTTTGAACACAACATGGAGGCCCAACACAGCCTATCACCAACAAAACCTTCTGCCTACCAGCAACTTGAGCAACTTGACATCATTAAAGGCATTGTGACGATTAAGGACATCTCCAGAGCGTCAGCAGTTGTAAAATTTGAGTTGGGCATAAAGGCTGACGATCCCTAAAGCAAGTCCTACAGACCTCACAGATCTGGCTGAGTTTTGTAAAGAATAGTGGGGACAATCCCTTCATGTCACCGAGATGTCACAGGTTGTTCACTGGTTACAGGAGCGTGTGAATCATACTGTGTGAAGTTAAAGATGGTGCCACAGGTGACTGACAGAAGAAATGTGTTAAAACCTACAAGAACGGGCATATTGAAGGCTGCTTAGACGTTCAAGCGTTTAACTGTAACCCACTCATATCCTACCTTCTATATCCAGGAAGATCGTTTTTCATCTTTTTATTTAAGTCGTTCCAAAAATAAGGATAAAAGACTAATGGCTCCAGACTTGTCCACATGTCTATTTATCAGACTGTTAACAGTTGGGTCGGTATAAACTGCTCCGCCACCCCATCAATATTTTAGCAAGTGTTAATATTAATTTGATCAGAAATTAACACCATTCAATTATTCAAGGCGTACAAATCAATTATTCAATAAAAACGAATGATCGACTAATGAGGGAGAGTCATACACCTCCGCGTAGAGATACAAAAGATACATTTAGTCGAGTGCGTGGATGAAACTTCAATTTATTCACAGGAACGACATTACTGTCCTCATTAATAGTTCAACTGATTAACAAACCAAAAAGCTGAAAAGGACAATCTGAAGAAATCAGAAAATGTCACTATGAAGCACATTTCTGAGAAGGAGGAATCTCTGAAAGACTATTATACCTAGAAAAACACTAAAACAGGCCTTTTTTACCCTTTTACTGTCTAATACACAGGAACAGCACACAGAACTAATCAGTGCATCATAAAGTTTCCTACAGTATTGATGCAGCAGTAATGCATCACACACACACACATACACACACACACACATTCACTATTAATGTCCTTTATAAGAAATGTAGATCTGACTGTAATCTTACATCCAACCTGCCACACCCAATGCAGGAAAGGGATATCTCAAGGTCAGTTTCCCCTATATACTGCATATGCGCATATATACATATATATATAAAGCAGTTTTATAAAAGTTTTCTTTCTACATTAATTAAAAACATTAATCAAATTTCTCAATTTGTAATTTTAAACACAAAGGTATAATAACCAGAATTCCTCTGAAATGAATCTATAAAGCATCCAGCGTCTTCTGGCACAAAAGCTTAGCTCTGTAACTCATTTTGAATCCCTGTATGACAATGTCTTTTTTATCGCATGATTAGAAATAAAACCAATTTTTGTGTGCAGCCTGCGCTGGGAAGAAAAAAAAAAAGAAATGAATATAGATGTTTCATTCAGATGTAAAGTTGAGACAGATAACCAATTAATCAGGTGGGTGGACAATGACACAAGCTAAGTGTCCTGCACCACTTCCTGCCTTCAAATGATTCATTGTGCAGCATATAGAACAGAATTAAAATAGAAAAAATAAATAAATAAATCACTGAATCGCCTTAATTACGATTTTGCTTGATGCTCACTGTACATCACTGATTGCTTAAGCAATATCTCCATATTCAACCTTGCAAAATTTGCCTTCAAGTGTCGTTCTGCTATGCACACCAACTCTTGTATTTGTTTCGCCATCACACTCTTTCCCCAAGTAAATCAGTTCTCTGTCTCTCAATTTGTTCCCCTTTCCCCCTCTGTCTAATTTTTTCTCCATTCTCCCTCCCTGTGTCAAACACACACATCGGGAATGGTTTGTTTTTTTTGGGTGTGACATGCGTTTCTGCGTGAGAGAGGAGACTTTAAACAAACATCTGCCCGGCATGTCCACAATACGGCCCATTGTTTTTAAAAAGCGGCTACAAATGAATGAAGTATGAAGGGTCATAGCCAAAGTTATAGGATTTTTAAGGTACAGCATGAGGGCTTTCTCATAATCCTAACACGAAAAAAAACCACTTCCATTCACACCTGCACAACTCCAAGTCCAAAACGCTTAGGTAGGAAGACCTAATACACATATACGCATGAGCTGTAGTGAAAGCATTCCGGTACAGTCAGTCATTCAAGACAAAGGAGCAGGCAACAAGCGTTCACCATGAAGACAACTCACCAAGATGCTCAGCAACGTTTTATTTGCGTCTTCTGCTATCACGTTGCAGAAAGTTATCTGTTTTCAGTCCTCCCGTCTCATCCAGACTATCTACAACAAATAAGACTGCATGCAAAGTAGTTCTCTCAAATTGTTTTCAGTCTGGATTTGAATATTTAAATTGCATGTTTTAAATCAAGATATTTGCTAGCAATTTCCATACATGTGCCAGCTGCTCATTGCCCGATAGCGGTTTGCATCAGATCCCAAAACACACACACACACACACACACACACACACACACACACACACACACACACACACACACACACACACTAAAACTGCTGGTCAGTTAAATGTTCATGGGCCTGTTCCAGTATGTGTAGGTGCTGCTCAGTCCACCCACACACATCGTATTTTACCAGAACTAACTGCATTGTAACTGCATATGTAAACTGCAGTTTTTGTGCTGCTTAGTATAACATAACACGTTCCCCTTCATTCCGAATGGAAATGCAAACAAATCCTAGAGTTCCTGGAAAATGAATAAAATAAAAAAAAATGGCACAAACCTCTGCCAAGACTTCTATTGTGTTTTGTCGTTTTTTCTAGTCCTCTTTTCAGCATCTTGTTACGAATATGCAAACCAATTTTTGTTTGTTTTCCATTAGGACAACCTACGACTTGCTTACAGGACAGAAAGACATGGTGAGATTAAACAGGGCAATAACTACTGAGCAAAAAGCCCTGGGAGAGAGGCTAAGAGGGAGAAGAGAAATGCTTCTGTATAAGAAATGGACAGGGAAAGAGAGGCTGTGGCCTTAGGCTGAGAGATTTCGACTTTTCAGCCCTGAAAACAATAATCAAGCCAAATATGTAAGATAAAAAGTTTAAATGAGGCTTTCTCATGCCATCATGTAGAATATTCAACATGCTGGTCATCCAGAATCATAGACGGGTTGTAGAGAAGAGCTTTAAGAGTATTTATTTTATTATTATTATTATTATTTATAACAGCTATGTGTAGAGCATCATGTTTAAGCCCTTCGATGTTAACCTAAAGTCTTTGACTAGCATTTTGCCTACCATACACAGCACTGCACTCATAAGTGTTATTAGTGTTTCATCACTGAATATATCCAGAGCCATTGTTTGATATGTCTTGTTACGGCTTTGGCTGAGAATAGACAGCTCCAGCGTTCCAGTCTCTGACTTTGAAATAAGTGTCTGTCATCTGTGCAGTCTCTGTAGAAGGCAAGTTTCTGCTCCCAAAGGCACGGCGACTAATCAAATCACAAGGCTTTAGACTGAGATTGCTGCTCCATTTTGTTGTTTTGTTGACACACTGGGCTTCAGTGTAATATGTATTTATATTTAAACATTTGTATGCATTTATTGTGCTCATGATCAATCATTATAAACTATAATCTGTGCCTGTACATAGAAGACAACAGGGACCACTTGTTTCATTTCCTCAGACATCTGTGTGCCCCGTATGCTACTAGACAGATCAGTGCAACAGGAAAAAGAAAGGGTGAGACGGTGAAACAAAAATAAAAAGGACAAGCCACAGCAGAGAAATGGGACATGATCGGGTATGATGTCAGACAACTCTCACACTAATGCACTATGCTGTGGGTGTATATGCACTTATATATGTTTAAAGTTTTCTTAATATACACATTGAAAGCTCGCTAACTGGCATTGCCTTGCTAATGGAATGATTTCAGACACAATGGCTTTTGCTCTGGGATCCTTTCTGCCTTCTATAATGACTAAATAAGAAATATAATTGAATTCCATCAACCTATTTAAAGGCGGTTTTCGTGTTCTTCTATAGAGCCGTGAATAAAGCCTACTTACTCTTCTCACTGTTGTGTCTCTAAACTATGAGGAGCAATTATGAGTTCTGTGAGAGCTTTTAAAGAAAGTGGTCAGCTATGAGCAAAGATGTTAAAGATATGCATTAGTCTGGACTCGCACTGACCGTGAAAACCACTTTCTTATTAAATAAGGTGGACATGCCATAAGAAAAAAAAAAACATGACCAAATCATTTTAATAAGTAGAAACCAAGTGCAGGTTTTACGCCTTTTTCTTTTACGTGTTTTTACTTACAACGCAGTATGAAGAAAAACCCGACCTGTTATATTTTTCTGTCGCACTGTTTGGGATTATTGTGTTATTATACTACAAACCATCTGATAGTTCAGAAGTTCACATTCTAGTATTCACATCCCCGATGAGCCGAACGTCACCATGCTGACTTTCATATCGGTGATTAGTATCATATCTCTGGAGCGATAGAACCAACGTGAAATTGTGTAGTGGGAAAAATGACAAGATCGATTTCCATAAGTTTCATAAGCACAACTGTCTATGTAAATACGACTGATTTTTTACGGGGGTGGGGAGGAAAGTAGCCAAGCAGCTTATTTGCATGATCAAATGACACCATTTACATTCATGTTTTCCATTTACTATTAATTCGTCAGGTACACAGCTCGCTTTAGTTAAATTATGCCTGTTGTCTGTAGAGATCGGCAGTGATGCTTTCAGACAAAATAGTGGGACCCTGAGGTAAGGCAAGCTTTAAAGAAGTTCAGTACACAGAGACACACACACACACACACACACTCAACATAGAAAGTGTATATAAAAATAAGAACCCTTCTGTAAATGTTGTAGAACTACATTAAGACATCAACGTATCTAAACATATTGGGAGAAAGATCATACATTGCGCATTTTCTTTCCATTTTTGCAGTGATGCCTACAACAACAAATCTTAAATGAGTCACGAGTCAGGACTTGCTTATTTCTGAACTAGAGTGCGGTGTCGATGATGTTGCAGAGTGCTCGGAGACGGGTGTGACTCAACAGGAGATAAGAAGGATGCGTGTCTCCTTTCGTATGAACTACACTCAAATTCAAAAAGCACCACCTTCACTTTGACTAATATACTGTATATTTTACTCAGAACAGACAGCAACGGGTTCGAGATAATAACTAGGGAATGGCCCTGAACAGGCCAATAACTAACCCAAATGTCCAAAAAGGATCAGGACATAAGTCTGAATAGAATTTACTAACGCCTGATTTTTGTGTCATTCATACTGACAGACTCAGGATTACTTAGTCAGATGTAAGTAAAAATAAACAAATAAATAAATAAAACAGCTACATTAATTAATGGTTACTGATTTTTTTTTATTTATTTTTTTACACACACACACTCACTCACACACTCACTCACTCACTCACTCACTCACTCACTCACTCACTCACTCACTCACTCACACACTCACTCACACACTCACTCACACACTCACTCACACACTCACTCACACACTCACTCACACACTCACTCACACACAGACAGTAAGTATTCAGACAGTGACTTAATCGCTTTGCATCTGTACACCACCACCAGAGAGGTGGACGACATCATTGTCAAAGTCTACAATCAAGAGACACCTTCAGGACTGTAAATACAGAGTGGTTACTTCAAGATGCAAAGTACTGCTAACACTCAAGCACAGAAAAGCTGCCTAGCTGAAATACAAGCTGAACTTGTACCACATTGAAGGGGAACAGAAGAGTATGGAGAAGGAAAGGATGGGCTCCTGATTCAAAGCATACCTGCTTTGAACTGCTGAGACAAGTTGCAGGATGAATTCTAAAGTGTACAGAGCTCTATTTTCTGCTCAGTTTCAGTCAGATGCAGCAATGTGACAGATGGATAATATACAGCCAAAAGCAACCAAAGAACAACCCAAGACTCGAGTAAAGTTTAACCACCAACTGCTCCCTGGGGACCATGAATGGGGTATGTGGGAATGTGTGCTCACTGCCCCTGGTGTGTGTATCACTACATGGATGGTCAATTGCAGGGGTCAATTCCACTACACATTGGTTGATAAGTAGTTCACTTTTATAAGAAATGCAGTGTTCTCTCTCATGCACACACAAAGCCACGTGTGAAGGCCTGGAACCCACAGACAGCACCAGACACTGGGTTTGCTCTGCTAGGCCTTTATTTTACATGCCTTTAATTTAATTTAATTTGCCTACAGTTTTGCCTTCAGCAATTGAAATGCATGTTCAGTTGTATTCAGGTCATGCCTCGGCCATTCCACTTCTTTGCCGTAAAAAGCTCTTGTGTAGATTTTGGCGTATGCTTCCAGTCTGCATTGTGGAGCATTATTGCACACATCCAAATTCTTCTTTTCACTTTTGTCACAAGTCATGCCATCAACAGTACATATTAGGTTTCACAAATCAGTTCCACTGTCGGCCATACATGTCCATACCATAAGATGATGCATTATTCTCTGGCTCAGAAGCAGCTCTTCCCTTCTCCATACTTTTCTTTTACCATCATAAGTTTATCTTTGTTTTATTTATACATATGTTGCTGTTTCAGACCTGTATAACATTTTTTCAGCTATCTTTATAGTATCTTTATCTTAGTCTACACTAAAGTACACTGATAACTGGTACAGAAGAGCCTATTGAAAACACATAGGCTGGTGGTGGCTCTATAATGGTATAGGGCTTTATGAAGCTGGCATTCCATGGGACCCCTGGTACACCTACAAACATATCTGACAGGTGAACACTATGTGTGCCTCCAGATTAGTTCTGATGATTTCTGACACCCGTTCATGTCCTGCATTCATTCTGATGGATTTGGCATTATCCAACAGGACAAAATTTGGGGTTTTGCCATTCCCAGCTAAAGTCACCAGATCTCAACGTTATCGAACACTTTTGGAAATTACGACAGAACTGTGGACCGTTTTGCAGGAAGTATGGTGTTTATTGCCTACAGGATATTTCTGCAAGCTTGTAGAACTGCCTTTTGGGACCTACCAATTATTAAACTGTACCATTTTTTTCTGGCACTTGAGCGTAGTCGTCCTGTTCTAAGACCTAACAATGGATCTTGGGGTAAATCTTCTGTACTGACTCTGGTGAAGTGTTCTCTTGGTTGTTGACTTTGACAGATATGCAGCCACCCCCCCTAAGGGGTGTCCTTGATCAGGCCAACTGCTGTGATGGGGTATTGCTTTACCAGGGAAAGAATTTGTCTGTAATCCACCACACTCGGTTTCCTGTAGTCTTCTGGACCTTTTGGGGATGCTGATCTCACCGATGCATTCTTTCTTTTTAGGAATGTACCGAATAGTTGGTTTAGCCACATCTAACCTTTCTACTCTTGTTTAGACTTTTTGGCCCAATGATAGCTTGCTTCTCTAGCAGTGACCGTTCTTTGTGCTGCATTCTGATGCAAACGCCACACTATGAAATCAACTCTGTCCTCACTTTTTATCTGTTTACCTGTATGTCAAATAATGAGGGAATAACACACGCTCCTGGTCATGAAACAGCTGAGCAGCCAATACCGTAAATACTTTTGATTCCTTTAAAAGGATATACATTTCACAATGGCAAGCTCAGGACACCCTTCATCGATTGTTAGTACCATTCTAGACGACATGGAAGACGAACCTGTGTGTATGTGTGTGTGCTTAACTGAAGGTCATATTCAGTACACAAAAGTTTACTGTACACAAAAGTCTTTAAGAATAGTTTGGTACTGTGGTGTAGTCTCAGCATCACCGTTTGTTTACTGCGTGTTTACACACCACAAGGACACATGCCAGTATGACAGGGGTCAAGAACACAGCTCATGGGCTACAGCAAGGCAACAACAACAAAACCTAAATTCTGATGGTAGCCTGAAAGGGAAAGGTATGCATGAGAAGGAGAAGAGGGCAATTATTTTATTCAGCTAGTAAAGCTGGGAGGAGGATTTTCTAAAGCAATCTGTACAGAAATAACATGATGAAAGAATTTAGCAGAGCATATTTCAGGAGTATTTATTAGCAAATTCCAAGGGTGTATTGATTTTATGTTTTACTAATTTTAACGCACATACACAACCTCTACTACTTAAAGCATCAGACACTTACTTTTCTCGGATTTCAGCATCCACAAACACTGACGCTGGGCTCTTCTCCCTACAGAAGATAGGGAACTTGGAGAACGACAAGAGGAAAGAAGAGAAGGGAAAGAGAAGAATTTTGAACACAGCTCCACCTGCGGTAACACGTTTCAATAAATGCTTTGTGCTAATTAAGCATCTGCTCTGATCGCTTCATCTCCACACAATCAAATCGACTTGACTTCACGAAGGATTGGAGGGGAGGATGAGGGAGAGTTAGAGAAACAGAGCGAGAGAGGTCACTTTGAATCAGTTGTTCATTAATGCCACATTAACCCGGTTCCTCTGAGCGTCTCTTTTGCTCCTTGTTTAAAATATCTGGTGGAACATATTTAGCATCTTGGAGAGGGCCAAAATTCCCTTGATTAAACAAATAATAGCACATTCAAGAAAACTGTAATTGAGTTCAAATTGATTCGTGCCAGTGCTCTAATTGCATTTAAACACTCTTTGTCCCTAACCCTAGATTCCTGGCTTCTTAATTACTGGGCCCTCTGAACACCAATCCCTGCGGTGCCAAAATGGGAAAATAAAAATAGTGTAAGCTTTATGGTACGTCGTTAAAATGACCTATAAACTTTTTTTGTATTCACTATAATGAAACCCCAGAAGACAAGTAGGAGGGTGGAGGGTGGGGAGTGCTCTGGCTGGTGTTCTAAACGCTACATATTAGCCCTATCCCCTATGGACGCTGGGCTGTCACTCAATCTCCTGACTCCTCTCTCTCCTCATCATTGGGGGAAAAACACGAGGCGAGGAAGACAAAAATGTGTTTCCTGAACAAGAGGTGAAAGAGGTGGGAAAAAAAGCGCAACATCCTGGCTGGAGGAATGGCCGCCGCTGGTGTCTTTCTTGCCGAGGCAGCAAAAGCTTCAAGAGAGTAAGCCGTCTGCCAACTCAAACTGCGTGTGTGTGTTTGTATGTATGTGTGTGTGTGTGTGTGTGTGTATGCATGTGTGTGTGTGCTTGTGTGGTGGCCTTCCTGAGGGCTTGTTGCAGCTGTAGCTCTGTGAATAAAGGTAATGAGGGAAAGACAGCGCTACTGTAAACTGTGGGGCTTCCCCTCCCTGGCCATCTTTCACTAGGACATTCCGAATTAAACAGCAAAATCGACTCCACCTAAAAAAAAATGCCCTGCATTGTTATTTCCATCTAAACCTTCCAGTGAAATACAAAAGGCCAAAAAAAGTGTTTGAAAAGAGGGCAGCGCTTCTATTTTTTTGGTTTGTGATCGTGCCAAACAAAATGCCAAAAGAGCGACGATGACATTCAGCAGTGGTTTGAAAATACGGGCCGTTCTGAAGCGATTAGACTCTTTATATTATTGTTGAGAGTCTGACACTGAAGAGGAAACCAGAACAATCAATTCAACCAAGTTTTTTTTTTCTTCTCCTTCCTCCCCCCATCTCTCTTGCTCTCGCTGAATTTAGAAACACTAATTAGTTTTGCTCTCATAAACCCAACCTGAAAATGGCCAATTAGATAGTGTGAAGTGGGAAACGTGCTGAAGAAACGCATGCATGTAGGGGGAGAAGAAGAGAAAGAGAAAAAACATCATCCTTCAATTACATTCTCGGAGCCACTTCAACGAAAGATGAAAAAAAAAGTCGTTTCACACTCATTCCAAAGAGCACATATGTTGTGACCGCGCTCAAAGGCAAAGCATGAAATGAGTACAGACCACGAGAGCACATGGATACTGAAATGGCAGGGTGTAAATGAACTGAGATCATAAAACTACATCTGTACTAGATGGCACTGTAGCCTCTTGGGCGTGTTGAGGTCACTCGTGCTAACACAGCCACCTGGCTAACCATGGAGGCACCTGGGTCTAAGCATGCCATAACATAGTCCTTACCAGTGCTTCCTGTTGTCCACTTAAGCATATCCATCATGGCATGCCATATTTCAAAGCTAAAGTTTCTAAATGAGCAATTTCTATATGCGACTCGTATAACCAACAACTGGTTTCTTTTTAGTTTGAAGGCAAGCCTTTATTTTCTTGCCAGAATTTGACGCTTCCACACTGTGAAGTGTCATATGAAATTAATGACAAACTTGTGCAAAATTGTCTTGCGGAATTTTTTCATCCCTTGGAGCTGACCTGGTCCAGTCTTTCATCAGTGTCGATGTGAAGACTGATGGTCTGTCAGAATCCTTCTACCCCCCACACCTTTTCCAGCTCTGGCCAGCTTCTGGACTGGCCATAGTGGCTAAAATTGCAAAAAAAAAAAAAAAAATACAGGCAGCATTTACTGGACATAAATTCTCAGATGTCGGGGGTCGGTGCCAACGTCCTTGCCGCCGATGGTAGAGAGGCCAGCAGAGTTCATGCTGACTGCAGCTTGCACCAGCGCTGAACATCTGCTCATGAATGAGAGCACTGCCCACTTAGGCGGGGAGGAAAGGGGTGGGG
>JAOVVF010000017.1:6895582-6906734 GCA_028565595.1 Duopalatinus emarginatus | reverse complement strand
TATATACACACATACACACACATATATATATATATATATACACATATATATATACACATATATATATACACATAAATACAAACATCCTAAATCATGAATAAAAGATAATTAGAAGAGGGTGATTTTTTTCCCCAAAAACTTTGACTGTATTAACAGTTTTTTGTGTTTTTACATTCAGGCTGTCAAAAAATCATTTAGATACATGTTAGCTCGGTAGTTCTTGTTCTCTGTTATGTTTTGTAAAAATGTTTTTAGGCATGCAGCATGAATCAGAGAAGCATTACTTCCCTTTATTTGCTGTGTGTCTCCAAAGAGTACAAGGGGAGAATGATGCTGGAAAGCTAGGCTGACTTAAATGCCTGTGAGACAAATTTCTTCTAAACAAATGTGTAATGTTATGTCCTCAATGCTAAACTGTACCCAACTATAACCCAAAGATGACTAAAAGCTCACCAGTGACACATGACAGGTAAAGAGTGTTAATCACAACTGTTTTCAGCCACATGTGGCTTGTGTGTTTCTATCAGGAGAAGAACAGACGAATTAGCTGAATAACTGTTTCATCAGCTATTAATATTGCTGGTTTTGTTTTACTTTGGGAGGACACAGTGCGCTCTTGGCACATTAATATGATTAAAGTTTTAGCTTAAAAAGCACTTATTTTTGCTATTACAGGATTTAGGCTATCATAGTACAAATGTGCCCAAAATTCCCCAACTCATATTAGACTAGAATAAAAAAAAAATCACTGTTTTAAATCAGTTTAACGGCAACGTGGCTTCCA
Organism: Duopalatinus emarginatus; assembly: GCA_028565595.1. Lineage (NCBI taxonomy): Eukaryota > Metazoa > Chordata > Actinopteri > Siluriformes > Pimelodidae > Duopalatinus > Duopalatinus emarginatus. The sequence continues at coordinate 6,905,950 of JAOVVF010000017.1, read as the reverse complement.
CTCGGAATCAGGATATACATCCACCCACAGGCTCCGACGCACCCACACCCGCACACCCCTTCTGTCTCTCTGCCCTGTTTCCACTCCACTCCCAATCTCTGTGACCTGCACTAACCTGGCTCCCTCCTCCCTGTTGTTCAGGCAGGAAGCACCGTTGAGTGACCGCTGGCAGGTTCAGCCCAGACCCATACCACAATACAGGCCAGCACCCTGAACCCTCACACACACAAACACACACACACACACTTGTGTTCAATCAAACCTGCAGCAAGGGAAAGGAGGGGGTGTGTGGGGTGGCATCCTGTGTGAAATTTCACTGTAAATAAATACTTATTTTTCTCTCTTTCTAACTACTCTCTCCACTTCCGTCATCTGCCACTTCCAGGTCCCCACAATCACATTTAAGTCTAAACAGGAAAGTGTGTGTGTGTGTGTGTGTGTGTGTGTGTGTGTGTGTGTGTGTGTGGAGCATTAATTTGCTGTTGGTTGCAAATTTTAGTTGTTTCCTCTACACAAACACACACACACAAACACACACACACAAACACACACACACAGCTGTCCACGACCCTGTGTTCTTGTCATCCAGGCCCTGTGTTCTTTTCCTGACACCACGCTCTGTAACAACGGGCAGGAAGCCACAATTAGGGGTGGCTGCAGGTTTTTATGAGTATGAATATTTCACAGAAACTAACAAGTAACTGAAACTAGCGACATTTACTTAACACAGCCATATTAGCATAACGTTACCTGACCTTTCATTCAACATGCAAGGTTTCTGGCTCACATATTCATTTAAGGAGTGTAGAAGACACTAGGATCTCAAGATCTTCTCTAGTGAGAAGCTACCAAATAAAGCCACAGACTAATTTAAAAATATTTATACTTTCATTTATTTATTTTCATTTTATAAATCACATATGTTATATTAAAGGCTTAGTTGCCTTTAAATATTTTGTATATACCTTCAAACACATTAGTCATGACTATTTAAAGGTTATTTGCTGCTTCTGGAAAATGCAGAGTATAATAATATGTACACATGTGCAAATGAAAAAAAAAATGGACAACTGAGCAATTAAGTCAAAAGCCCTCTAGTGACGTGTGGGATCGGACAGGTGTTGAAAGAAAATGGGATCGGACAGGCCAGTAATCTGGTATATGGTGGGGTGCAGTAGTCTGTGTGTTTAAATTGTGGCTAAATAAGTGTCATGTTTCCAGCCAAATGGCTACATACCTGCATAGCAAACTGTGTACCAAACAACACATGATCTGGCACTGAGAAAAGGGCAAAATACACATGTCTCAATCCCAAGGCGAGTTGGATGTCAATTGCCTCCATTTAATTCATGGCTACAATTAACCAACTTCAGCACGTGTTCCTAGACCACTTCTCATTACTGAGCATAGACAATTACAAAATCAAATTTGTCCAAAAGATACAAAGCATAAGCATCAAAGTCACACCCTAAGCCTAAGACACTTTTTCCATCTCTTATGAACCACAGCTATTAGAAAAGAAGCAGACTGATGGAGTAGGGCGTGAGAGACAGAAGTGCCGGTGTGTTTAGACAGGTCAACACAGAGGTCAAATTCGAACAACTTGACGTCATTGAGGAGGTTTATCGTTTAATTTTTTTAAACACCTTACGTATTATCTTAGCACCCACATTTTTTGCAATCTATTACTCCCTGGACACACACACGCACACACACAGGTATTATGTAATTAAAGGTCAAAAAGCCAAAGAATGCACATGCATAGAGGAGTGAGGATGTAATATACATTTTTATCGGATATATTCAGCTCTTAGGAAACATGCCAGCATTTTCACATTTTCTACTTGCTAAGGCTTGGTAGCATTTTGTGCTCAGGGAGAAACCAATAATATGCAGATGTGCCAACTAACAAGAAAATCCTAGAAGCCGGAGAGAACAAGGGACAGTGCCATATTAACAGCTTCAACGAATTAATAACTAATAGCACAAAATGTTTGAATTCATAAGCCGAGTGCATGAGCTTACTTTATACACCTGTCACCAAATAAACACTAGGATTTATCCGGTGTGCACTATGGCCCATGTCAAATATTATATATGATAATAAACTGTCTACAAAAGCCTGTATTGATACAGGTGTAACTGACCATGTGATACAATTGAGTTTTACAGATCAACAGAATGTTTTCATTGTGTACTTTTGGAAGTGTGTAGGTGTGAGGTTAAGTAGCTTTTTGTTCTCTTTTTTAGATGTGTCAATGAGAAAATAGAAGATATCTTAGTATTTTTTGCCATTAAAAGATAGCAGTACCATCCACTTCTTTTCTACTGGAAGACAGAGGCTCACAAATTCAGGTCAAAGTTCACCTACATGAAGTCAACAAGCAGCAAACGCAAATGTGCCTTTCATGCATATATATATGTGTGTGTATGCCATATAAGTTATAACTAAACCACAAATGTTAGCACCTCAAAAAGGATTCTGGAATGGGAAGAGAAAAAAAAAAAAAACCACGATAGATGATAGATGTTTTCAGTCTATCCAACCAAGCTTTGGCTTTGGTTTCGTTTTACTCACTTAATCTAGCGGATTTGTGACACCCTTCCTTTCCACGTTAAAGGACCTACACAGCCTTCACATCTCTCAATGATTCCAGTTTCTGCTGTGTGCAAAGATCCTTCATGCAAGATATGAATTAAGGAGAAAGAGGAGCCTGGAGCATAACCGCTGGCCAAATGCATCATCAGCGCTTGAAATGGAGCGAGTGTATGTGTGTTTGTGTGTGTGTGTGTGTGTGTGAGAAGGGGGATAAAGCGCTTGGCTGAAGCTCCTCCTCATTGGCACAGATCAATGATTCATGCCACTGCCCACCACAAGCCTGCAAATGAGGCGTTAAGTGTAGTGGCCACTGCTGCAGCCAGTAAATATACCATCTCGCTCTTCCATCCTCTCCTGTCCTCTCCCCCCACTCTTCTCTCCCTGCCGATTCTATCAGAGGTTACCTGTGGTGCCCGCCAAACAACAAGTCACCTTTAATGCAATTCATTAAAGCAATATTAATGCAGCCCGGTGCAAACAAATTTTCTCATATAGTATATTTTAGGATAAAGCAATAGAAATGTTTTTGGTAACTGATGTTTAACATGACTTTTTTTGTGTGTGTAACGATGCACTACATGCATGCATGGAGATCACTAGCAAGAGATGGAGTGAGGAGAGCACAGACAGATTCTGGGATTTAAGGTCTGGGATTTAATTGCACATGGAGTCCATTACCTCAGCGCAAATGTCACTGGCGTCTCTCTGTTGCATGTGTCTATGTGAAACGCATGTGTATTGGTGTTGCACTGGCAGCCCAAACAGTGCAAAAATATTCGAACAGATATTCTTTCTCTCTCTCTCCTTATTTCCTCTCTCGCTCTTTCTCTCACACTCCCAAACCGTGAGAGAGATGCATAAAAAAGGAGGTATTGCTGATACATTGGGCTGAAGTGACCTTTTTGGTTTCTACAACACACAGTTCATCCCTTTTTTTTATAATTACAAGAACTATGTTCAAGTCATCCTGTTGAAATGTAACACCGGGCACTTAAACACAACTTCAACAGCAATTTAAATATATTAATAGTGATGCAAAGCACTCTACACATTGATGTACACTATATCATCTATATACAATTTGAAACTGCTTTATGATAAATGTGTAAATAGACGTTAACATTAAATATAATTCAAGTTGACATCTTTATTAATGACTAAGAAACAAATGTCAAAAAAGAGAGTAAAATGTTTACTCTCTTAAATACTCAGTAGATTAAATTCTCTTAAAGAGAAACTCTAATCTCGAAATACCTTCGTCAGTTATTTGGAAAAGATTGATGGTCCATTCTTCCAATCAAAATTCACCACAGCACTGCGAGGGGGTGAACATCAAAGACCTGAAATCTAGACAGCAGAAAGAAAGAAAGAGAGAGAGAGAGAGATGCAAATTAACATCAGCAAATTACAAACAGGAACAGATACCATCTTATAAAGGTGGGGAGCGTCCCTTCAATTTACACAACCCACATAAACACAGTTGACTCAAACAGTGAGGAAAAAAAAAACACAAAAACGTGATGAAATCCAACCACAAACGTTGATTTGATCTGACAAACTAATTCCACAAGTTCTCAGAACGACCTAAATGCATCTTAACACATGTCAACATTTCATTTTTTTCTCCTAACAGCAAGCACTTCTGACTTTAGTGATATTTATCCGTCTAATAATCAGACAAAATATCCACCGCAGTTACAACAACAAACGTCAGTGACTCGCAGGCCAACTCATAACTATAAACGCTGTGTCCACAAACTGCCAGTCAGAATTCTTCAGAACGTCATCGAGTGGGTTAAGAAAGTGACACGTAGCCTTGACAAATCTGCACAGCCCATCACTTGGCCACATTTGCATAATAAAATGGTCCTGTCTGTGGTCAGCGTTTTGTAAAGCGCCCCTATTAAAAGACAGGATGAAGGAGAGGAGAAAGAGAGAGATGAGGAAAATGACTGCAGTAGCCATTCATTATGCTGATCTGTGTTTTGATGGTCTACATTCACAGCATCACACACCCACAGGTTCTTACTACGTTTAAAAAAAAGGCACCTGCCAGTACACCTACATGTAATTTATGCGAGTGGACTCTTAGCAAAAAAAAGCTAATGAGGGACTGCACTTGTGAGCAGAAAACAGATCCCTGCTATTTCCATTAAATCCATCCCATGCTCCAGATAAGAGGCATCTGATTAGCTGCATTTCACTTGTTATAGCAGAGCAAAATATACAGAACGTGGGCTCCTCTGATGTTTATGACTCCGACATTATAGAAGTTCCGTGATGGACAGACAGAGAGAGGGGGGTTGTTTAGAAAGCAAATTAAAAAGGTAGTGCATGCTAATAATAAGATAAGAACAGAAAATACAGTGTAAAGATATACGTACTTGTCTTACTACTCCTGTAAGAACATTCACTTGACATAATTAGTCAAAAAAATCTGGCACTTTCTTTTCTTTATTGTTTGTTTACATATTTATTTACATGAGTTTTTTTTTTTTTTTTTGACCGACAGGGTCAAAACTTGGGTCCTCCTTAAAATATATACACACATAAAGAAGGGGGGAGAGAGAGAGAGGGAGAGAAAGAGCAGGGCTGATTGTACTATTGTATCTATTGTACTTAAATAAGTCAGCCTGAGATTTAGGTGAAGATATTTATTGCTTTTTTAATCAGATCAATTCAAAGAGTTATTGAGAATTTTATCTGAACTCTTGCATACTTTTCTTGGAGCGTTCTTACACAACACAATATCAGTGATCAGTGTCAGTGATACTGTTATGGGAATGAACACACAATACACTGTGCACACTGTCAGAAAAAATATGTCTAAGGTGAATATTTGAATCAGGTGATGCTTGATCATCATTCATGATGTTGCACAGATCGGGAGCGGTAAGCAACACCTGGAGTTTCTTATGTTTCATTATAGTTTAACTATTAGTAAGTAGTCAGAATGACTGCCACAGATCAAACCTGATGATACAGAATAGTGACACTAAATGAGTGCTTTATGAAAGCCAGGCAGATTTGGGGGGGGGTAAACCCACGAAAAGATAAAAGACACAGCCGGGGCTAGAATTACAGGGCTTTTAAACAACTGTTAAGAAGTATTTTCACTACTGAGTTCTCTTTCTCAAAACTCTTCACCCAGATAACACCCAATCTGAGCCAAAACAATGAACACTTTTTTTTTCCTTGCTCGAATACAATAAGCATTCGGCGAATATAGTTTCCAAAATTCTATTATTCACGTCTCAGTCAGTGTCACGGCAAATTACAAAAATGGTGACAGTCGGCTCCTAAAAACTAAACATGAAAATAAACCACATATCACTTTGTTAGTCACGCACACTATATTGGACAACAATCAAAGCCACAAAAAATGACAATTGTCATAGAGACAAACTTTCACTGTATCTAGTCATGTACAGTAAAGACATCTTTTTTCTGTTGTGTGTATTAACTTAAAGAAAAGGAAAGCAATTGCAGATGATCAAGTACATGAAGCTACAGTTCACTACATTATATCTTTAGGTCAATAATGCTTTTAAAGTGACTGTAGTATGCATGTAGTATAAGTGTTTTTGTTACAGAGACACTGGACTAAAGTCTAGTCCAGGACTAAAGTTTGAGTTTATTTAGAGATTTTGAGACATGTCTGTAGTGTGGTGAACAGTGTAAAAGCATTTGGCATACAGTGAACTGCAAAGAAGTGTGAGAACAGTTTTGAAAATTTCATACCAAAAAATGCTGGCAGTTTTAAAAAACTTTAATCAGAGCGATGAGAAACTGACCGTTTATTATGAGATTAGCTGTAGACTGATCCACTAAAGTCATTTCTAACATTTAATAATAATAATAATAATTTTTCCACAAACATTTCACTTCACAGCCTGTCCTTTGGTAAGATTTTGTGACTGCTAGAAATCTGGCAAGTAATACATTAGATTAGATTAGATAGGCAGACAATTTCTCCTGACCTGGTACAAAAAAAAAAAGGATGAAGAAGAGCTGTGTGATTTACAGGCCTTCCCTAAGACCTGCAGACAAGGTTACAGGGTCAGCACAGACATTAAAAGGTCAGTGTGTGGCCCACTCGGGGACAATTACTCGCGGTCGCGGCTAAGTGGACACTTGATTGAATACGGCGGCGCTGGGAATGCCGCAGCCTCGCCGATACCAATTCCCCGAGCCATTTAGAAACAAAGACCCTCGTGATAGGCCGCCTTTATGGCCCAAATTCATCTTCCTTTGCACTTTAGGAAGGATTAAAAAAACGTGATAGAGGGTTATTCTCCAGATGAGGCAGTGACGAACATTAGTGTCAAGTACCAACGTTGAGTAGCAAACATGAGGTGAGCAGGAGGGATGTTTTGTGGAATTAACATGGCAGTTAATCTCTGTGCAGGCTTATTTAGTTCTCATGCTGAGCATGTTAACAAGTGTTTCATATCTGACGCACTTCATGGCAGGTTACAAGCTGTGATTTTTTAAATGTGATAGAGAGATACACAAGGAATATTTCAGTGATGCAGACTGCGTGTGTATCCAATTAACACAGGTAGGATTTTTTTGAACCAGGAAAACTTTATGCTTTAACACACTGATTATGACTCTAAAACCACAGACTAAACCAAAGAAACATACCTCCCAATTACCGCAATCACAACACACCACACCCACCATTTTTTTTATCTATATCTCGGTAAAGATTTGCAGTAATGTTTTCACACATGCATTTCCTGGTTATTTAGGTAAAGAAAAGTCCGTGTACAGTGCGGGTGGCTGGTACAATCCACCAGAACAGCTTCAGTGTGTCTTATCGAAGATTGAAGTCTGTGGACTTGAACTTTACCACACTGTTCCTCCTAACGACTTTCAATCAATTGGTGGTGATGGTGGTGAGGACGCTGTCTAGAACATGATTCCAAAGTCACTCATACGTATTCAACTAGGTTGAGATCTGATGAGTGTGAATGCTGTATCGTATGATTCACTACAATTTTTTTTATACTTTTTTTTTCCGTCCTGTGGATGTGGATGGAGCCATCCCGGAAGTGACCATGTCCAGCAGGATACAAATAGAATGCTGTATTGAGATATATATATATATATATATATAAAATGGTTTACAGCTTCAATATGCAGAAAATTATCTACCTTTAATGAGCAGCTAATTACAAACAAAAAAATAAGTCAGTGGAAAGGGGTTATGATATGCAGAGTCAATATTTTCTGTAAAAACTGATCCATTTTCTGTACAGTCTACATTTTCAGGAAACAAATATCACATTAAAGGACTCTCACTTTCTGACTCATTAATGAATTTACACCTAGTGTAGTCGAAAGTGCAAACTTACGTTCTGACATCCACCTAAACACACCTTGTGCAAAAGATAGAATTCTTTTTTTTTTTTAAAAAAGAAACTACCGTCTACACATTTCACATGGTAAACCCCCACATGGTGCCACCTGAGCAACCTGGTCCAGCAGCTGCATGCTGATAAATAGAGCACATGGCATAGTTCTCAAAACCTGAAGAGCAGTGCACAACAGCAATGCCTTGTGAAACCCTCGTCCGAAGGCAGAAAGAGTGATGGACGGTGGGAAAAAGGAGAAAGACAGAAAACAAGAGCATCCGAGGAAAATTGAGAAACAGAGTTAGAGAAAGCTAACAGGAAAGAGTGAAAGAGGAGAAGGGTACAAATAATGGGGAAAAAAAATAAAGTTCCCTGGTTATGTCTCCTACACCTCTTACAAATAGAACCGCATTCTACAAGAAAGAGAAAAAGACCTCTCAGTGCCAACTGGACTAAACCATATAATAACACAGAACCCTGTTATATTTGTTTCATGGTGCTATTTAACAAACAGCAAATAGTTTAATCAATTCCCATTATTTTACTTTTACACGACAATATGCTGTATTTGTGTATGAGAAAAAAACAAAGGACATTGATTAAACTATCTGCGTTCAGAGTTTGGAAGTTAAATAACAGATTAAGTGAACATTCTAACTTATCCGGATTTGCTTTGCACACACGTAAGAATATAGATTAGCCATAACATTAAAACCACAAACTAGTGACAGGTGAGGTGAACAACTTTGATGATCTCATTTCAGTGGCACCTGGCAAGAGGTATATAGATATATTTTGTCAGCAAGTAAAGAGTTCTCAAATCTCATGTGCTGTAAAACAAGAAAAATGGTCAAGTGTAAGGATTTAGCTACCAAAGACCTAATTGTAATGGCTAGATGACTCGGTCAGAGCATATTCAAAACAGCAGATCTTGTGGGGTGTTTCCAGTATGCAGTGGTTAGTACCAGGAAAAGTGAATGAAAGAAAAACAGTAGCTAGTAACCAGGTCATGGGTGTCCAAGGCTCTCTGACGTACATGGTGGAGTGGCGAGGGGAATGGGGTCATGGGTGGGGGGTGGGGAGGGGGTGTGAAGTCTAGCCCGTCTTGTCCAGTCCCACAGAAAATCCACAGAAGGATCTGTTGCTAATGTCTTGGTGCCAGATACTACAGCACACCTTCGGAAGTCTTGTGGACTTCATGCCTCAACAGCTAAGAACTGTTTTGGCAGCTGTTTAGGCAGATGGTTTGAAATCATGATTTAGAATCTACTTTAAAGTTGCTCTATTGTTGGTGAAGTATGTTCTAATCCATCCAGGTATATTGCAAAGCTTTCCAAGCTTGTGTGCTCTGAATTCCTTTTCCTCACCCTTGGATTTTTGATTGCGACAATAATATTCACTCAATCAGAATAGGTTATGTGTTTGGCATTAAACTGTGTTTCAACATGTCTCAGTTCTGTAGTATACTACATTTTTAGATATGATTTTGAAACTCTGAACATAGTCTCCCAATTTAATAACAAGGTGTTCATAGTTGCAAATCTTTATCTTTTAAGTGGTTACTTTGATACCACACCTTGATACTTACCAACAGAGATAAGAGCTTAATATAAACCATAAATAAACACTGGTTACACTGGCTAAAAGGTTCTCACCCTGGTGAAAATGCTTTGCTTAAAGGTTTCTCTTTGATATCTCAGGAGATTTCATGGGGATTCTCACTTGTGTTCATTTGAATATCAACTTTTTCACTACACTTCCTTGAGAGAAAAGGAATGACAAAATTTCCACACATTACTACATTCACAACTACAATAATAGTTGAAATATAAAATCCATGGCCTGTATACTATAATGTCAAAGAAGCAGATTTAGTGGGGTGTTTTGTTTTAGCAGTAAATGTTGAGAGACAGGAGAGGTCTCCCTTTTAGTTCCATCTGATCTCACTGCAGTCTAGGGTTAGAGATAAGAACTAGATTGACCACTGAAGGTGTACACACTGTATCATTTCTGTTCATACAAGATTGACATTAAAAAGCACAGTTTTAACCAAAAACAATTCACCAGCCATTATTGTATGAATAATATCTTCAGATCTGTATTTACACTGAATAAAATGGTCTAACATGCTCTTGAAAATTAAATGGTAGCTAGATGTATTAAATGAGTAGCTAACATCCTTAACATTTTTATTACACTATTACTACATTTAAATTTTGTAAGCTAGATGGTGGCTAGTTTGTAAGCTAGTTTACACAATGGTGTAAATATTAGTAATATATTTGTTCGGGGGAACTGACAGCACTTGGGTGATGCTATGCTATGGCTAGTTTGTTGCCTCGCGGACAGTAATGCTGTATAGAATATAGAATGAAGCCTTGCCTAGCTTACCTAACACTAATCAGATAT
>JAOVVF010000017.1:6862819-6873111 GCA_028565595.1 Duopalatinus emarginatus | reverse complement strand
CATCTCCACATCATTGCATTCAGTTTTTATTCACAATTTGTTTAGTGTCCCAACTTTTTTGGAATCCGGTTTGTATGCTGTATGTAATGATTAGGAAGCACCTACTGTCTGAGATACACGTAATAGAGGAGTGACCAATTCAGCTTCTATGCTTCCTTTTCTGAGACAGGACCTTTTAGTATACAGAGAGTATCAGTCAGCCTGCCAGCACGCCAGTACAGCTACATCCTTCATTTCTAATGATAAAGTATACTGTCTTGCTAATAAGCAGCTTTACACTGCCCTTTCAGTGATTTATTGACTGGTCTGATTCAGTGGATCACTCATTGCTATTGACAAAATTGCTTTTGGTTGGATTGGGAGCAGCTGCCTGTAAGTGATTACATAATTAGAGTTTTGACTTTGGTTATTTATAGCGATAGCAGTAATTATGGACTCTTCCATATACACTGAACATACAGATACACTCACTGGCCTTATAAATAGGTATGCTCTGTCTATTTTTGTAGCTCACATCATCAAGCAATTCCAATTTTCAGTTGTCCAGTTTGGGTAAGCCTTCGCCAGCCTCAGATATATATATATATATGTATATAATTTTATTTATTAAACAATAATAAGTCCTAACAATAGCACCGACCAACCATTTTGCACTTTTGTAGAATGACTGCATGATGTTAAAAACAGTACTGGTCAGGTTAGATTTCCTATATTCCATCATTTACCTTCACTAACTGCTTTGTACCTTTGTCATTGTTACACTGGATACGGAGCCTACCCTTGGAAAATGAGCACAAGATGGGAATACACATGCCTATCCATCTCTAGACACCATGCACACACATTCACTCACTCATTCACAACCAGGGCCAGTACACCTACTTGATTTTGGGGATGTGGGATTTTGACCTACCTGGACCCTGGAGCAGTGAGGAAGCAATACCAGTGCCCTGTGCTACCATACAGCTTTATGCAGCAGAATACTATTAGTATGTGCTATAAACAAGTTCTATTAGTAGTAGTATAGTATAGTGTAGTGTAGTGTAGTGTAGTGTAGTGTAGTGTAGCTAATGCACAGACTTGGTCACCAGAAATAATAATAATGGTCTTTTATTTTAATAATGAACATATTAGAGGACAGTACTGATCAGTGGGTATCTATCTATCTATCTATCTATCTATCTATCTATCTATCTATCTATCTATCTATCTATCTATCTATCTATCTATCTAAGTGTGTGAAATAAAATGTTTCTCAATAAATACTCCATCAATTAATTAAACAAAAATGACGCTATACATTTTAGACAGCCGTCTTTATATGAGCCTGGATATCATTCAAAGATAATAATCTTGGAACTTGGATGGTGAAACACATCTGGAATTGCCTTCCTCTGTTGTAATACATGCCAAGTTTGGCAAACATGGGCATGTGTGATGGAGTCTCTTCCCACTGAATGGAACCTGTAGATAAGAATTATTGCAGTAAGTAGACAATTTAGAAAACATGAAAACACAAGCTCTTAACCATCTACAAGATTTCATTAAAAGATAAACAAAAAAATAGCCTGGTTTAAACCTGTATAAATTAATAACATATTAAAACTGGAAAACAAATTCCATTTAACCAGTACGTTTATCTGTTACCATCAAATAAGAGACAGTAAAATACCGTCTCCTGCATCAAGTTAAAAAGCTTTTCAACTGCATCCAGATTACAAAGTGTATTTATTTGTTAGCTAAACATGAGTCAAGACTGGACACAGTGGTGTGAATGCAATATCTAACAAAGCATTGAATTGATTGAAATGAGGAGGAGAAAGCAATAAGGGGAAAAAAACAAACAGTTTCACCTTATGGCTCATAGGATGGCACTCCTCTTCTTCCAGTCCCATCGGCATACACATCCGAAGGCTGCGTATCCACAGACTTACTGCACAGCACATACCGCCACCACACTGTGAATCTCTTTCACATGACTAAACATACACACACACACAGAAATACAGAACATAGATGTAATCTTAGCAATTTGATTGGATGATCTATTTCTTCTAAAAGGTATAATGATGCATTATCAGTGTGAAACTGTATCGTGACAAGGAAATTTGAAATTCCTTATACTATAAAGTAATAGATTTCCATTTTTTTGTGTGCACAAAGGAATGGTATTCATAGAAAGCTCCATAGAAACAGGAGAGGATGTGAGTGACATATGAACACATCTCTATCTGGTTCACAATATAGTCATACAACGTCAAGAGCAAGTGATGAATCACTTTCACCTGCATGGTTACAAAGTCCATCCAAATGTTCCATATTTGCATGCTATATGCATACTGCATGCTCTGAATGTCCTAATATACAGCACATATACAGGTGTTGTGTGTGTGAGCCAGTAATATAAGAAAGCATGATGAATCAGAGATAAATTCACTAACCAGCCCACAGCACATTTATACACTGATGTGCAATGAACTAAGCTAAAAGACATCTTTATGCAGTCTTTATCCTCTCCTGATAATGTCTCTAGTGATATCATGAACCCTTGAACAATTTACAGAAAGACAGCGGGTAAATGAAATAAAAAACTAAATGAATGAAAAATGGCTATGTAATCTGCTTGTCATTTGTGAAAAGCCAATCGAGAGGGATGAAAGTATTACATCTTGTTGGAGTTTGGGTTTAAACTCATAACCTTTTGAATGGTACTCCAATGTTTCAACCCTCAATCCTTTATGTCATATTGTAATGAGGGTCACCAGCATCTGTAATATCTGGCTGATCTGTACACACAATGAAGGAGAAAACCTTAGCAGCACATGAATAGTAAAACCATGTCAGGCATTGGCATCAGAGTTCAGAGTTGTCTCATAATAAGATCTTGGAGTCATGATGAGACAATCACAGGTGGAATTGTCGTTTGCACAGCTAGCATGTGTGAAATTGTGTGTGCATCTTGTTTGACTATTTCCAGGCCAGTTTCCAGGCTGATTGCTTCTACCTGTTTAGTAGAACTGTCTCCTGCAGTGCATTTTTGTATCTAGATTTTTGTAACAAGACTTGAGGGATGAGTTAGCACATAATTGAAGCATGGACCTGGAACTGGATATGCAATATTACACTCAAGAACTACTGATACACTGAAACACTACAGACTAAAATGATTAGGAATATGGTGGCGTGAGGGCAGATAGGAAGTTTAATGCTTTGCAGTAACTAAAATTTCCATCTTGACCAACTAGCTGTTGGCATTAGGATTACAGTGAGAGGGAGTGCCAATGAACTGTGAAGCAAAGACTAGAACTGTAACTGTACCATACTAGGACATAAAATGTCTACATTTATGACATGTCCCTTATGGGCCATGGTCCACTAAGCATCCCTGAGAAGTCAATTCTAATATTACCACCGTAGTGACACACCTGTTTATAGGTGGAGGCTGGGGGGAAGCCAAGTAGAGCCATCAAGGAGACATAGCTAATGGAATCCAGTTTTGTAGCCTGTTCACTTGGGTCCCCTCAATTTCTCCACAATCTGTTCACCTGCCAATTCCTGACTCCCAGGCAGATCCTTCAATGATCCCACCTACCTAGATACCAATTTTGCTGTCTTTGGCTCCCACAGCATTCAAACTTATAATCATATAAGTTTGCATATAATCAGGTATTTTAAGGAGATAACTAATAATAAATGTAAAAATTCTCACATGTTTTTATTTACTTCATATTTCTAATAAAATAGCTGGTTTTGGTTTGCCTCTGCCATAAGGTTACAGCCTGGTTGTACACATACTTTAACATGGTAACAAATCCAAATCAATTTGAATTGCAGTTTCTGTTTACCAGGCGAATGTCATTAACGATGCATCAGTGCATCAGTGTTGTAAGATTCGTCATGTTTAGTGGCAGTAATTGCACTCGCTTGCAGCATTGCCATATGCCTGACTGAGTCTATACAACATTTAAAACAGAGCTGCTGCATTTCATTTTCCGCTTAGACTACGCAGCATAAACAGGGAGTATGGGGCAAATTAAAATGCACATACAGAGCAAATATGGATGTCCGTAATTTTAGTGAGTAATATGAGTATTAAAATAATTTTAATTAAGATTCTTTTATTTTAGATTCTTTTTTAAGACTCAAGTATTTTGAAGAAGTGAAGAAGTATTTCATTATAAACTAATCAAGTAAATGATAATGGTTTTGTTTTGGCATTCAGTGACAAACAAAACACAATTAATAAAATGTATACTTCGTTTTGAATATTTATAATATATATTATATATTACTTAATATTTAATTTATAATCATCATCATCATAATCATCGTCATCATCAACATCATTGCAGACATTTTCACTGTGACTGAAGTCAGATATCTATTTTATTTTACACAAGCATGTGATGGGATTTATGTACATTTGATATATAACCAATCACAAAGTGACTTTAAGGTTTCTGTCTCTTTGAACCCCAGCACTGTGATACATCACACCATAGAATAGACCACTAAAAGGCAACGTGCACACACACACACACACACACTCACACACACACACACACACAAAGCAGAATAATAACTATTAAATATAAGTGATAAATTATACTGCTAGTATCACTAAGTTAAATGTCCCAATAAACATTATTTAACATTATAATTAACCATATAATATACAACAGTGTACATTTTAAAGAATTACTTCTTAATAATTAAGAGTGAAAAAATTTAGAAGTAAAATCCACTTGACTCACCCCTGTGATGACGGCGCCTGAGCTGGTTGACACCAACAGCAAGGAGAAAAGCAGAGAGTAGCTGGACCTCATGTCTCACACACCGGCTTTCTTTTCTTCGAGTTCCAAATGACAAAAAATATATATATTTTTTATGTATACTATGTTTATGCACAAGGTACTATGATATTCTGATTGGAAAGGACTATCGCATAATGTGTGTGTGGTGGGTGAGGGAGTGTGTGAAGTAGTGGAGCAAGAGGTGGCCTTCAGAATTGTTTTATAAACAGTGCTCTCCATTCAGACACACTGTGAGTCATTCAAATATCACTTGTTTAAAGAGAAGGACGAGTAAGTGCGTAGAGAGTAAAGGTGAAATTAAATGGACACATTATTTTATTATTACTTATTTCTAATATCTAATTTTACGGATGATGGTGGAAAACGGTTTTGTAATTTATAAAGGTACCTCTAGCTTTGGGGCTGTTCGGAAATTTAAAACCAATTTCCATTGAAGTACCTGCTCAAATTTGTCAAGGCTAAAGTAACCTTTGTACCACAGTGCTTAGAAAAGAAAATTTGACCAACAACATCAACAACAAAAAAAAACCCCATCCCTGACTCTCACCCACTCCAGAGGTCCTTCTCAATTATTTCCATTTGGATTTAACATCCACTCAATGGGTCATTGAGAAGCTACAACATAGGAAGGTAAATCAAAAACTGGAGGGGAGAAAGGCCTGAAAAGAAACTAAAAGCGAACTGAATTCAAAGAACGTGTAACGTTTTCATCAGCTGTGTCCTTGGGCATTAAAAACAAGGTTCAAGACCAAATCTGTTCTATTACACACAGTCTTTCATCATATATTAATGCTTTTGCATGTAAAGGGGTGTGGGGAACACAGCCCTAATGTTCATTTATATGAACATGAATATATACTTCTGTATTGTCTTTACTGCACATTGTCCAGTGTTGGACAACCAAGCTGGTCTAAATCAAGAGAAGATCCACAGAAGGAGCTGTTGCTAACTTCTTGGAGCCAGATACCACAGCACACCTTCAGAGGTCGTGTGGAGTACATGCCTTGTCAGGTTACAGCTGTTTTAGGTGGCTGATTTGGTGTGTTGTTAATGGCTAATTATGGCTGATATGTGTACACTGTGGAACATTTGTGTAGCACAGGTTGGTGCTGAAATATTACAAATACTCTGTAAACTCTCTGTAAATGGAATATCCAAATAAACAGTTACTCAAGTGAATAAACAACAAATGAACAAACAAATTAAAACAAATGAACTATTTGCCTGGATGCATTTACCAAAATCCTTTGAAGGACTGACTCAGAAAGAAGGATGAGTCACTACAGTATGTTGCACAAAATTCATATTTTCAACCAAGCCATCTATTTACAACAACATACGACAGAGTAATACTTCACATTTTTATATAACCAATAAATAAATAAATAAATGAAAATTGTTATTTTCTGTCACCGGATCTGAATCCAGTAGAACACCTTTGTTCTGTAGAAGGGAAGATTCACAGCATGAAAGTGCACCTGAAATATCTACAAGAAAGTCTCCAACGTTTGCATTCAGATTTACTGCATCCATGGCCTTGTGGTTAAGGAACCACGATAGTGCTTTAAAGGCTGCATCAGTAATTCACCCTGATACCCTGAAGTTCATACTGGTTCAACATTTTGTGGAAACTACGCCATGAAGAATGTTTTGCGAGCAAAGGAAGACCCTACCCAGTATTAGTACAGTGTTCGTAATAAAGTGAACTATGAGTGTACATTACTATAAATCTGTGTACGTTATGTTGAGGTGATGTTAGTATGTTCATACACAATCATTCATAACTGAACTGGAAAGTCGCAGGAAAGTTAACAGCAGTTCTGCTGACTTTTTCTTTTTTTTCGATTGGATAAATGGAGAGTTTGGAAAGTTACTGTATTTTTGCCTCTCTTTGTGTGCACAGATCACAGTCACCAGCAAATAAACAAATTCCTTTATACTGTGTGGTCTAGTACTTCCAAAGAGACAGCACAGTTCAGTTGCACTGGCTGATAACTCAGTTTAAATAAATGTATCTATCTGGATCTTGTGGCTGGATTTGCACTAAAAACACACACCAAAAAAAAAACTTGCTGTGTTTTTACAGGCAGTGTTCTGACAAACAGGGTACATTGGGATTAATTTCTATTGGCAGCTGATGGTAGGAGACTGGAAGTGGCTGCAGCAGCGTAGAGCAGAGGTTTAGTTGGCATCAGAACAGAACAAACCACAAATTGGGTACAGTTACATGATATGCCAGAGGATAAACAATGTGATAAAGGCACTGGTGGAGACTGATCATTCTGACCTGCACTAGGGTGGAGCTGAATTAAAAAAACAGGGAAATTTAAGGAGTTTTAGTGCTGCCTGTCTTAACTGAACTCTACTGAGACCAAATACCCATTATGTGCCAGTGACATGCTGTGAGGTCAGTGGCTGGGTAGGCAGTCGGGCATACACAAATCTTAATTACATCCTTTTGTCTTCGCTAACGTTTTACAACAATCAAATTCTTTTTAACTTTTCTAACACAGAAAAGAATACTGAATCACCTTTACTGAATTGCATTTGAAATCAAAACCTAAACAAAAATAATCTGACGTCTTGATTTTAAGTGTATAAACTTTTTTTTATTTGACATTCGCATTTGTCATTCACATTCACAGTACTCAATTTGACTACATATATAATGATATATTTGTATATATATTGTTCAGCTGCACAATTGCAACAGTGCATGACTACAAGAACCTTTGTGGACTCTGCATTTGCATAGGTTTGTGAAAATGTACAATGAAACTTGAAACATACAGTGTCTAAAATGCATTTACCCTTTTATAAAAGGAATCATGGTATATATGATTTAGCTTTTTGACAAGAATTTGTGAATGCATAAATATTCACCTTCAAATCTTTAGCATTTAGTAGATGCAACTTTGTCCACTATCACAACACTGAACTTTTGAGGATAGATCTTAATCAGGCTTGCACATCTGAAGACTATAAATTTTACACCATTCCTGTTTGCAAAACTCTGTCAGGTTGCAGAGGGATCAGGCAGGAACAGCTCAGGAACAAGTCCAGCTACACATTCTGTATTGTATTGAGGTCTAGATTTTGACACTCCAGAACATTCACCTTGCTGTCTTTAAACCATTACTGTGTATCTCTATATTATTTGCTGGAAAATAAATCTTTTCCCAAGTCGTAGTTTTTTTTTTTTTACTTCATGTATATTACCCTCTACTAGCCTTCCAAGCCTGCTTCTGAGAAGCATCCACACTGCATACGGCTGCCACCACCATGCTTCACGGTGGGTATGGTGTGTTTGTGGTGATGTTTGGTGTTTGCCATACATAGCACCTAGCTACATTTTGGTTTCATCAGAACAAAGAATCGTCTTCCAGTTGACCTAAGAGTCTCCCACATGCCTTTGAGCAAACTCAATGAGTTTTCTTTAACAGTGGCTTTCTCTTTGCCACCCTCCCATAAAGCTTAAAAGTGAAAATGAAAGTGAACTGTTTGCCTAGTGTGTATGCAAACAGAGAAATGTGACCTCTGCATTTAACCCCCCAGTGAAACACACACACACACACACACACACACACACCAGTCAACAGTAGGGGGCAGTGAACACACTTGCCTGGAACGGGAGGCAGCCCCAAAACTCAGCACCGAGGTAGCAGTTGGAGGAGTTATATGCCTTGCTCAAGGGCACCTCAGTTGCATCTTGCCCTGTGCAGGGCTCAAGCTCGGGACCTTCTGGTCACGAGACCGCTACTTAACCACTAGGCCACGGCTGCCCCCCAAAGCTTAAAACTTTTTAATAACCTTTTCTCACAGTTGTGTGGGGTGTTTTTTTTTGTCTTCATGGTCTAATTGTAGCCATAATTACTGATTAAACAGTGAATGGGTCTTGTAGACACAGGTGTCTTTATACAACGATCACCTAAGACACAGTGACTGCACTCAGGTGATCTTCTAACATCAACAAGCTTGACCCAATTAAATCAGGCCAGTCACTTTAAAGAGGGTGAATATTTAGGGCATCATTTATTTTACATTATATATTTTTATTTAATTGACAAATTTTTTTTAAATCTGTGTGCACTTTATATAAGTATATATATAAGTATATATTTTTGTCTTCTCTGGGTAAATTCCTGCCAAAAAGGGTTTTAATTGGCGAATTAAATTGACCATAATTCCATTTGTAAAAGCAATAAAAGACATCCGAAGGGGTAAACTTTATATAAGCACTGTAATTCCGTTGGTACATAAATAAGTAGCTTTAATCCTTGCCACAATGAGCTTTGTATCGGTGTGTGTATCAGTGGTGGGGTGGAGTAGAAATGCCTTTATATAAAGTCTTGAATGAAAGGCAGGGCAGAAAGGTTCCTGATCATTTGCCAAGGTTGGCATTGTGATTACATTGTGATACACCAAGCTGTTATAGTTCTGCCTCCAAGCTCTCCCTTTCTACAAACAAGAGTTTGTTTTTATCTCTGCTGTGGACTACAATAGCTAGTTCAGAATATGATCATTTTTGCATTAGTACAGCTTAAGGCAGAAGTAAACACCACATTAATAAAAGTCAGCATATGCTACACTGCTTCTTTTTAAATGGTAGGAATACATATATCCTCCTTTCCTCTGACTGTAACTGTTAGATTTATAGAGTGTGTATCAGTCATATTTAATACTGCAGGTAAGAAATAACAACCTAAACTGTAGTAATAAAAACAAGCTTTAGTTTATCACATGGATAAACCTGTTTGCTACTAGCTGGAAATGTGCAGTGATGTGTAGGGATGGCCTTGGTGAGAAGAAGAAGGCCAGTGAGTGTAATTCCATGCGAAGGTTTACAGGATTTTGATATTTCACTACTCGTGCTGTCACTATGGAAACATCCACCTTTCACTTGACAAAATGTACTAAAATGTGAAAGAACTGTTTTTGTGTATGAAAACAGATCAGAAATATGCAACAGTGAGCAGTGATGAATGACTCCAGAAATGGAATAGCTGTGCAGGAAACAACACCTAATGCTTAATTCAGAAATCTTCAGTAATTCAAATAATTTTAACTTTAATATATGGACAGTTATAAGTTTGTAATTTTAGACATAGCAGAAGCACACAAGCACATGCATGTTGCTTAAACACATGAATGGTTAAAATGTAATCTTATAAAAGAGCAATCTCGTTTTTACATCATACTCATTCATTAATTATTTTTATAGATTAGCTTTTTTATTTTTTCACCCACAGTAAATTGCTGTTGCAATTTTCCAATCATAAAGAAACACATGACACACCTGGCATCTTTATGATCATCATTCAGGATTGTTTTCTTACTTAATCCTCACACACTCAGTTACCCCAAAAAAGTGTCATAGGGTAAATCTAGATGCTGGATTTTAGCACTCAGTAGACAGAAGGCAGGAAAACACCCTGGACAGGTCACTAGTCAACTGAAAATAAGATACACACACACACA
>JAOVVF010000017.1:6839254-6856369 GCA_028565595.1 Duopalatinus emarginatus | reverse complement strand
CACACACACACACGCACACACACACACACACACACACACACACACACACACACACACACACACACACACACACACACTTGCTGGCTCATTCACGCAGAATGAGTGTTCCCACCACCCTGTTTGCCATCATTCTCTCTCCTTCCTCCATATCTCCTTTTAAATCCCTTTGAATCTAAATATGTGGGCGCAACAACACCAGTGGAGAAATATGCAAAAACATGGTGGACTACATAGCTGCCTAGTTTACTTTTATGTAAACCTATTAATAACTACAGGCATGGGTTAAAGAAAGCTGAAACAACAACAGCCTCAATAACTTGAAATAAACAAGTAAATGATAAATAAATAAATAAATAAATAGATACATAAATAAATACATAAATATAAATATATAAATAAATAAATAAGTAAAAGCATCACAGAAACAATGAGGTAAGATGTAAGAGTTATCGTGTTATATTTATCAGACATCATCCAGTTGATTGTCTGTGCTATCATCATCATCAAGATCTTGGTGACCAGAGAGTCTAATCACTCTGTAAAGTCTCTAGCATGTCCCAAAGACTTTTAATAGAGTTAAGGTCAGGATGACTAATTGTAATGACCAATTTATGTGTGTAGCTGATTCCTCATTTACTGAATCACTCTTTCAAATTTGATCCTGATGAATCTTGGCAGTGTCATTGTGGAATATTCCTATGTCATCAGAGGAGAAAAATATGTTAATGAGATAACCTGTTCATTCAGTACATTCAGCAATTCAGTTGGCTTCAGTTTATAGGCACATAACAATGCTGAACCCAAAGGCGATCAATTAAATGAACCCCAGATCATAAAACGTACTCCACTGACTCTAAACTGCAGTAATCTTACTTGTACTAAAGTATCTGTTATCCACATTTGTTTAACAGATTATAGAGGGTGAGTCAAAAGTCACAGGACACATGACCAACTTCCCATTGGAAAAACTTGCCCTTGATCTGATATGGCGGCTTTCAAGTTGGCTGCCATGTTCAAAAGATAGGCCCCCTAAAAGATAGGCCCATTACTTGCTGGGGTATTCATATTCATATGTCATTTTTCATCTCTGAAAAACAAAAAAATCTAAACGTTTCTGTATATAAATGCTGCCATTTTTTTATCTTGATTATTAAGTGATTACCTAGCTAGGCAATACAGAATACAGACTTACTGAATTCAGTATTCCACTGCACGGTATAATTAACCTTCCATGTTATCCTAATCCGTATCTCAGTTGATTGCCGAATTGTACGTTTGTGTGTGCAGAGCCAAAATGTAACCTTGCTTGCTCCCCATTAATGTTAATGCAAGTCAAAAACGCTGATCAGTCAATCTGATGTGCTCCAATCTTACACAAGAGGGATAGAAGAGAAACAAAATAAAGGCTCACAAAATATTTTCAAGGTTGATGTTAGTTAGGATATTTTAAAGCTGCTTAATCTTCTAGAACAGTAATTAATTAATACACATTTTAATTAAAATGTAATAATAATAAAATAACGACAGCAATACTACTACTACTACTACTACTACTACTACTACTACTACTAATAATAATAATAATAATAATAATAAACCAGCACATAAAGCAAAAGGGTAAATGGAGGAGAAGCAGTTCAGAGTTTTTTAAGATTGGATTTAAAACTGAAGAGAGAGTTGGATTTTTGGACAAGACGAGGAAAATAGTTCCAGAGTCGAGGAGTCAACAGATTGTGTGCACGATATCAAATATACAGTCCTCAACTCCACTCCGACAAATATGCACATATTAAACATATTGGCTTTTTGATTAAAAGTCTCAAAATCCCAAGCTAGAAGTAGACAGACCAGCACTACGGCTCAGACCAGCTCCAGCAGCACAGTGTGAGGTTTACATTTTGTAACAATTCTGTAATATATTTATTTCACTTTTCACATGTGGATGCTTAAATGTTTGCTTAGATTGATTGGCACTAAATTTGAATGGGCTTTGACTGGCCCATTCTAACACATCCAGCTTGTTGGTTTTGAACTATTCTGATCATAACATTGGCAGTAGCCAAAGTCATAGTATAGTTACATTTACAGCATTAGGCAGATCCAAAGTGACTAACATCTTATTTCATTTATACAGTGATCAGTTGAGGGTTAAGGACCCCTCAGTGGTAGCTTGGTGGTGGTGGGAAGTAACAACCTTCTCATTAGTAGTCCAACGGCTTAACCACTCAGCTACCACTGCTAGAGGAAAGCCTTTTCCTAATATGGGACCTTTCACAGAGGAAAGGACAGAAACCACACTGAAGGTGCCCAAAGGTCAAAGGTGAAGCTGTACTCCAGTCTTGAGTCTCTTGCTGATTGGAACAGATTATTCTCTTGACTGGTCTTGACTTACCCATCTTACAGCCAAACCTGACCAATTTGTTTTATTTATAAAAGGTTTTGCAAGTTAGATCCCTCGCCCCAATATAACATCAATAATATGGGCTATTTGGTTTAGAAACATGACATTCAGCACATGTATAATCTCAATTAAAGCCAATTAAGGATACACATCTGCTCCATGCAGACTCTCCACTGGAGTCACGCAAGGCTTAGATGCTTCTATTTTTGCTCTATCACTGATGTAATATCCACACATGGCTTTTCATCCCACTGCTATGCCGATGACAGATCCTCTGCTTTCCTCCCTCAGACACTCACGCTTAAACTCATATAACAGCTTGTCTGCCTGACATCTTGTCACCTGAAATCAGATCTCACCAAGACTGAACTTTTACATATCCCTAGAGATGCGCCCAAATGCCAAGATCTTGTCTTCTCTCTGGAGAACTCTGATCACACCATCTGACAACACCTGCTATAATTTTCTGCTCATGTTTCTAACATGGCTCTGTCATGTTGATTTCTCTCTACAGCATCAAGAGGATCTGTTATTTCTCTCCAGTCAGTCCATGATTGTTCAGTCTCTGACAGACTGGACTACTACTGACAGGTCTTCCTCTGTCATCAGACTCAATTGATCCAGAATGTTGCTGCATACTATATTTGTCTCCTCTATCATGTTCTCCCACATCACCTCATTGCATGATTCAACTTAACGTACCATCCCTAGGACACCAGGAAGACATGCATCAGGATTGTTCACAGTGAAATGAACTTCCTGTGGCTGTTTTATAATAAATAACTTGACTTGGATATGTATGTGCAAAATTGTTTTTCAGTATAGTTCTCAAAATAGCTCTGCCTCAGATGCAGAACAAAAATGACTCCGTGTAGGAATACTGCCTTAGAGGCAACACACCATTCCACTGTTTATGGCTGACACACTTATATTCACAAGAGTGAGTCAAAAATGATCTGCACTCCAGTTACGTTAAAACGTCTCTTGTCTGCAATGTCTTATCAACGATTTCTGTACTAGTGTCTCCCCAGTCACTGCTGTGCAGGTTTGAACATGTTACGCTAGTTCGTTTGTGACTGAAGTGCAAGAAAAAATGGCTGCCCCACTTGTGATTTGCACAAAAGGCGAGTGGCGTGCACTGAAAAAGGTTTAACAATCAATAATGCTCATTACATTACATTAGCTGAAGCCTAAATTCAAACAAAACACACAGACAGTGTTTGTTTAGCCTACAACCAAATTAGATATCTAACAGACTTAGATATCCTAACCTGACTGCACAGCTGCCAAAACAGCTCTAAACTATCGAGGCATAGACTCCACAAGTCTTCTGAAGACATTACCTTCTGTGGATCGTTTTTGGGATCTGACCAGATGGGCTAGCTTTCACCTCTTTACCCCTCACATACATCAGCGAGCCTTGGGCACCCATCACCCATACCCATTTGTCCCACAGGTTGGAGTTGTCTGCCTGATAATTATCATAAACTGTCTAAAATTGCTTCCATGCCCGTCGCCTAAAACGTCTCTGACAGTCCTTAACAGCACATCACAATTAAAAGCACATTATCACTAGCTAAGGAGTGGACAGGTGATATACCTAGAATGAGGATTTAAAGCCACTCTGCACACACCCCAATTTTTTTTTTTATTTTTTTTTTTTATGACAGTCTCAAATGCTTACTTGTGGATGGTTAAACAGTACATATACAGGGTGAGTCACAAGTCAGGATATGTTTTATGTCAGAAACAATGACATATCTGAATACCCCAGCAAGTAATGGGTGAGGGGTCCTATCCTTTGGGTTACATGGCCACCATCTTGAAAGCTGCCATATTGGATCAAGGGCAAGTTTTTCAAATAGGAAGGTGGTCATGTGTCCTGAGACTTTTGACTCACCCTGTATAGGCTACTAAATAACATGTTTTCTGTAGTTATTGCACTTTAATCATAATGGTCATTTTGTCGTTTTACATTAAGTGATTTTAAATGTGAAGATTTATAAATACTATGGATATATTTATATTTGGGTAATGTTAACAGTTGGTACATTATTAAAGTATTTTATTTCATTACTATATACCACTGTATGCAGCTTTGATCTATGTTGAAGTAATAATACTGAGTGTTTTCATTTCAAACTGATTTGAATTAACATGCTCCATTCCAGGAAAGCCATTTCCTTATGGTCTGGCTGTATCTGACAATCCAGTCTGATCTCGAGCATAATATGTTGGAATTCTGACAAAGGGAGAGGGATATCTGTGGTTGTTGTAAACGTTAAGCCTACTCCACACATCCTTTACCTTAACCATAACCATTCATCAAAACATTCACGTTGGCTCATGCAAATTCCTGTAAATTTGCATTCCTGGGGCCATGTTGGTCTGTGAGTCATCTCACAAAAATGCTTCTAGGTTCCAATCCCTCTAGTGCTTCATGCAAATTACAGGGCTCTTCATTTGGATTTATGTTGTACAGTAAAAAACAATTACAGGCTCTTATTCTGGCAGTTGTGACAGAGATCCAAGCACCTTGCTTTCACCAGTTACAAGAGAAATACAATTACTTACCACTGCTTTTATTCAGCTGAATTGAATTTCAAGAGAACAATATCCATTTCAGTGAGTGATCGAATTAATTCAAACCAAGAAAATAACAGCACAATCTTTCATTCTATCATCTAACACATCATAAATAACAATGCCATAGACAGCGATTATTACCAAACCATACTCAACAATATATTCAATATCATCGCGTTATTGTGTGGGATTTATCAAAATGTAAACACTGAAAACACTGTAAAACCAGATGATAATTTTCATGTTTACATCTAGTACCTCAAAAATGTTTTTTTTCCATCACAATACACTATGATGTATTATCACTGCTATTAACTGCCCCAACTTCCCCAACCATTTTAACTACACTCACTAACAATAACTAAAGAGGGCATATAACTAATCTGCTAAACTAGAATATCCTCTGTGGACTGAATGAACCTTTTAACAGAACATTCATTATTAGTTCAATGTACACCAGCTATCACACCATAATCTACATATTTGGAAAACACCCTTATCCAGAGCAACATACACTTCATACAGTCTTGCTCAAGGACCCAACAGTGGCAGCTTGGTGGTGGTGGGATGTGAACTCACAATATTCTTATCAGATATCCTACATTTTAACCAGTGAGCTTCCACTATCCTAACGCCACACCCTTCCTGACAAACCTGGGAGATGATTCCTAGTAAAAAACAATAATACTTTAAAAAAAAACCCCATAAAAATAAAAATAATTCTCTAACATTGTGTCCAATTTTAATGTGTAAACTTCCATTGCTTTTTGTTTTGCATCAAATGACCCCAACTAACCAACTAACCACATATTTCCTTTCTTTCACCGTGTAGCGTAATCCCTTAACTCAGAGAGCGGATTTTCAGTTATTCTAGCCTGTCTCACTCCCGCTCTGTCTTTTACCTAACAGATTTCTAATGAACTGCGGGATGCTGCTCACGTTAGTGTGACACCCCATGAGTCTGACATGAGGATGAATTCAAGCTGTGCTACTCTGTCAACTTTGGGTGTTGTACTCAGTACTGGGAGAGATTATCAGGGAATTTAAAAGCTACATGCAGGTGTGCAAATGAATCCCTGGTGGGGTAGAAAATCTGTCATTGTTTGACACTTTGTACACTTACACATGCTGTGGAAAACCCATAGTGAGGTATATGGCCATTTTAGAGAAGATTCTCAGCCATATATTAAACAATACAATGAAAAAGCTCGTAGTTTTATTAAACATCCTGGGAAAGAAAGTCAGAAAAGAATATCTGTGAATTAAGTAAATGCTCTGTCATAGCAGAACCATTAGCATAAGCCTAGGCATTAACTTCTTAGTTGTGTGATGTCACATTATTACATACTACAACACCAGGGCTCATCTTCATGAAGTGTCTCTGAGAAACCATTCAGCCGTATCTGCTCAGAAAGTTGGAGTGTGATACAGTTTAGGTCTGCAGTGCAGACACAAAATAAGAGCGCGGCATGAAAACACATTTACTGATAAAGACGCAGAGCAGAAACCATTCAGAACTTGAGAAATCTGTTGGACAGTGTTTTTGTTGCAGTCTGTGGTCTGGACAACAGTGACAAGATGATCTCACATGCTGTTGGTGGAGCTTTCAACTTGACATATTGTGCATCGTGAGATGCTTTTCTGCTCACCACAGTTGTGAAGAGTGTGTACTTGAGTTACAATGAAACTCCAGACAGCTCAAAACAGTCTGAAGATTCTGAAGGTGCCGCTACGTGCAGAACCAAACTAATGATAACGATGTGATGAATGATGATGTTTTGTAAACAGTGGTGCTGAGAACGCGCTGCACACTCCAGCTGTGTCAGCAGCTCAGGAATATAGATATGGATGAGTTGTTTATGCTGAATATTGCACAGGGAAATAAAACGAAATAAATAAAATAAGTAATCATCTCTCCATCTCTGTTAATGATAATAACAAACCATTGATTCTGAGGGTGAGTGTGACTTCCTGTACACTTCCTATACATATAACTGCATTTAACCCATCTGTGCAGTGAAACACACACACCAGTGGACACACTTGCCTGGAGCAGGGGGCAGCCCCAAATCATGGCACCCGGGGAGTAGTTGGGGGAGTTATGTGCTTTGCTCAAGGACACCTTAGTCGTGTCTTGCGGGGATCGAACCCCTTCCGATCAAGAGACCGGTTACCGAACCACTAGGACCACGAGTTACAACTGTTCAAGTCCTGCATTTATTCTAATGGGTTTGGACAATGCACCGGCATACATGTCGAAATGTGGTTAGAGGATAACTCTTGAGGTTTTGTCATTCCCACCAAGGTAACCAGATCTCAGCCTTATCGAACACATCTGGAATGCCATGCAATGTGCCGTGGAACACAGAAATCCTACACCTTGGAATACAACACAGTTTTGGACCATTCTCCAGAAAGTATGCTGCTCACTGCCTACAGAATTTCAGCAAGCTTATGGAGCCCATGCCCTGTGGGGGACATACCAAGTATTAAGTGTATGTCCTTCTTTCTGCTAGTGTCTTTGTGAACACTGTTTGTTTTGTACTGCTCGTTTAGGGGAGCTTTTTTTTAAAACTTCAATAACGAGTCTCTCCACAACGTCATCTGCGGTCTTGAGGATAGGAATATGTTGCTGTGTTCATTAAAACACTCTGAAAGTGATCCCAATGATATTGGTGTCATTATAGTTGTGCTGTTGACTTTCACACACCATCCACTTGAGTCAATTTTAGAAAAATATTGGATATATTTACAGTTATAATGTTTGATGTGAACAACTCATTAGGCATTTCATGCTTTTTGGTCATTCTGTGTAAACTGTGGTAAATGTACACTGTAGGACTATTATGCATAACATGATCCAACAGTTTATTTCATTCATGAATATCTATCCTACATTGGGCAAAGAATAACACCTAAGTATATTCAGAGTTAAATTTACCCTCCTGGTCAGTTTAGATTTTTATAACATCACTTTTTTCTCCTGTATGATTTGGTGAGGCTTGATCCACCTTCACTGATTCAATCCCACTTGACTGACGCTATTCTCATTGCTCACTTACACTTAATTATTTATCACTGAATAAGTGACACCAGGAGAAGTCTGACTTCTTAGTGACTTGTGTGATTAAAAGGTGTTAATTAACTGAGAATCTGGAATTAGCATTTGAATTACCTGCTTGTCTCTCTCGATGCATAAACAGTGTCAACATTCATTGATGCAATGGTAATAATATCCAGTAATCAACATTCAAGTATCTTACCTACAGATCATTACGTACATAAATTTTATTGTCTATTTTATTTGTGGAATTGAATTAGCATTGAACGGTTCAGATGAAAGTCTTTAAATGCAAGCTAAATACTAGTGATTTGTAGCAGTGTGCTAATTAAAAAAAGCTAATTACATTTGCATCCGTTGTAGTATTCATGAACTCGCTTTTAATTAACCTCCGGAGTCTGCTCATCTCGTCTTTAGAAGTTTTGTCTTAACAATAGAGAGAGAGAGAGAGAGAGAGAGAGAGAGAGAGAGAGAGCACCACATGTTTGAATGTGCTTTAATATAATGTTTGAATATTTATTAATACCTTTTTTCAATCTAATATTCATTACAATGGTTAGAAAAAAAAATTGCTAAAAACATTACATCACACTGGACGATTGTAGGGCTATAAAACATACAAAACCACACCAATTATTATATTTTACCCCTTAATTCATTTTATTAGCCTACATAAAGAAACTAACAGAATTTAATAACAGACTAATAGACAAAAAAGTATTTCATTATCATGTACTAAATAACAAATGCAGGCATCATTATCAGTAATGGTAGAACCAGAGACCCAATTATAAATTGAAGTCTCTGATGACAGAAGGGAGACAATTGTTTGTGAAACAATTTGCTTTAGTCATCACTTTTGTTTGCTTTAGTCATTGCTTTTGTAACTTTCTTCAGAGGTCTGCTGGGCAGGAGGGGGCATTTGTTAAGTTATCTGCTTGAAAGGTTGTACTAATGGGAGACGATGTCCAATTATTTTATGGTCTTGCACACAGTCCATTCAAGATTTCTCTTTGTGTATTAGCCAGTATTACAATGCCACATCATGGACGCTGTCAGGATGCTTTGGACAATTGCTGTGTAGAAATGTGTCAGCAGCTTGTAATTTCTAGCTTCATTTTTATGAGAAAAAAGAATTTCAGTTTATGCTTCTTGATGATGTTGGTGGTGTTAATGTTACACTGTTACACTGTCTGCCTAGCAATTTGAATGAGTGATGATTGGTGGTTGGTTGCACGGTCTTTATTCCCTACCCCATCCAACTTTCTCCCTAATTTGGTTTTGGCTAGATCTCATTTACCACATAGCACCTAACATATGACAGCTACCAACCAGAAAGAATGAAATGCAATCTTATGCTCCCCGTCAGACATCTTTTCAAATTGTTGCTCATTCTGTGTCCACGGTGGCATAACACACTTAGAGGAAAACACTATCTGCCATCTTAAGCATGCATATTCATAGACACCCATGATTGGCTAGTGTCACTTTGACTTTGCTCACTTGGGCCACTGTAGGAACACTGGGATTGGAGCTGTATCGTCTCAGCTGCAGAACCCTTACATGGTGCATTTGCATTTCCAGAAGTCCTTCAGTTCCTTAGTTCTGTA
The DNA here is from genome assembly GCA_028565595.1 of Duopalatinus emarginatus. Lineage (NCBI taxonomy): Eukaryota > Metazoa > Chordata > Actinopteri > Siluriformes > Pimelodidae > Duopalatinus > Duopalatinus emarginatus. The sequence continues at coordinate 6,846,711 of JAOVVF010000017.1, read as the reverse complement.
GGTGTTAAGGATGAGGTCTTTGGCCTCAAACCATGTTATGGCTTAAACCACCTCCTGACGGCAGCTCGACTCATGATTGTCTGACATTAATCCAGTAAGGGTGGTGTCATTTATATATTCAAAGTAATTAACAGATCTATTGTGACTTGGTTCGTTAATTTCGTGAGGATCGAGAACAGAAGGGGTGAGAGATCATGGCCCTGAGGTGCTTTATGTGCTGAGTGACAGTGTCTGTGAGCATATGTGGTTCTCACTTTTACAAAATGTAAGCTATTGCTCAGGATTGCTCACAATTTTAAGGTCAAATTCTTATCTTGAAGTGTGAAAAACAGCTTGAAATGTTTAGGTGTATTAAATGCTAAGCTAAAGTGTATGAACAGTAAACAGGCATGGTTGTCAGGAGATTCCAGATGTTCCAGAGGAATGTGGTGTAGTGCCACATCAACAGGATCATTAGCAGATCTGTTGGCTCAGGAGGCAAGCAGTGGATTCATTAGTGCTGATGTGCATGATTCTAGACGGGGAAAGGTTTGGACACACAAACGTCATCCCCACAGATGTAATTCTGGCATCTTTGTCGATTTAAGGATAGTAATGATTATAGATCTTTTAAAACACATTAGGAGTGAAAATTAGAGCATTTAAACACACACACACACACACACACACAATGAAGACTGTGTATTTGAGCTTTAGGATGTGAATGGATTAAGCTCTAAAACTGAAAATCGCACAGTAATGTCTGAGAGATCTGGGGATCTTTCAAACCTGAGATCCCCAAAGACAATCCTCTAGATCCTTCGACAGTCTATGATACTGCAGCCACAGATGGTCTTTTGCATAGTTCAAGTCCATGAGGACACAGAATGGACTACTGAGTCTGTTTCCTGCCATCTGCTTTACCCCACACATTCCCTTTCCTGGCCAACAAAGATGATGCTCAGCTTTATAGAGAGGGCAATGGACTTTTTACAGAGTATAACTTTGTATGATTTCTGGATCTGCTGCAGCTCAAGCAAGTGATTTAACAGAATAGCTTAACCAAATGTTAACACTGCTAATAAAAAAGCTAGCCTAATGAGATAATGTCAAACGGGCTGATTTATACAAAATTCAATTCTAGCAATGTCAAAGGCTCATTACTCAATTAAACAGACAAGACAGGGTGAACATGCTCGTGATCTGATTCATTTAGCTTTTAGATTATGTTGAAGCATGGTTAATCAAAAGGGAAAAAGAAAAAGAGACACATTTAAACATCTGAAGCTCAGCTGGTGCAGTCATCTTAGCTTTTCCTCAGCTCTCATTTACATACTGAGCTTACTACTTAGATATGTAAAGAGTTGTGACTCGTGGTTAGGGAAACTGTCTTGTCCGGAAGGTCCCGGGTTCGATTGCCGCATAGGGCAAGACACGACTGAAGTGTCCTTGAGCAAGGAACCCAATCCCCCAAAGTGTTCCCTGTCACTGTGGTTTGGCCCCCCGCTCTGGGCAAGTGTGTTCACTGACCCTCAAAAACTATCCATCTTGAAATATACTAATAATGTTTGCTAGTCAGGGGTAACATGGTGGTGCAGTGGGTGTCACTGTTGCATCACAGCAGGAAGGCTCTGGGTTTGATTTCCTGGCTGAGTAATTATGGTAAACACACCTTAAAGGTGTACAATATTTATAATTCATTTATTCAATGCCAGGGGAGGTTAGCATCACTAGGGGACCTTTTTGTGCTGAGACAATCAGTCACATTTTAAAAATTAATACAGATGTCAGACAGCAACCTTGCTGAGTTAGTGCTGGTTCTATATTCAGTTCATTGCAATTCAGTTTTAGTTGTACAGCACTTTTAACAATGGACATTGATCCAAAGCAGCTTTTATGGAAATATAGGATTAGATTATACATTTATATAATGTTTATGCCTGATGAGCAACCTGGTGGTGACAGCGGCAAGGAAAAACTTCCTGAGATGACAAGAGGAAGAAACCTTGAGAGGAACCAGACTCATAAGGGAACCCATCCTCATCTGGGTGACACAGATAGAGCAGTTATAAATGATCTTATATAAAAAGGCTGTATAAAGAAGTTCAAGACATATAGATATGTCTAATCTGTTCACTGATGGGCATTGATAAAAAAAAATTGTCTATAATTATCTAATGTTATGACTGTTTATATCAGTCACAGTCCCACAAGATTCATGGTCCTACATCTATCCATTATAATGTTCTATAGACTGTCTATGTGGGTCCATTCTCAACAGCAGCGATGCTCAGCAAATGACACTGCAAGACAATATAGGGCTGTAATGTCAGCTACAAAGTCATGAGGAACAGAGCCATGTTCACGCTTTGTGGAAAGGCTGGGACACTCAGTCCTGTCTTAATGCCCGTGAGGATGTCACATTAAGGGCTGCAGTCTGTAAGTGATGTAAGTGATGAGGTGCATCCCCAATGGGCAAGTGTCTATTTAGACATGGTAGCTATTTGTGTGTTCTCCATGACAAACAGGTAGTCTGAAGATTAGGTAACCAGTGGTTGATCTACATATAACTCACATACTTCACATTAGATGCTGCAGCTTCTAATTCACTAAACTTTGCAAGGTCCTTGCAGAGAACCATAAGATCACTTTAAAATCATCTGGCCAAAAAGCATGCAAAAAAAGCGTATCACAGGACGAGTATGATATTTTCTCACTCATAAGACAAGACATAATAGTCATTAACAGTCATTAACAAGACAAGAACCCTAAGGAAGCTAAATCCATTCACAATATAATTATATAAAGCAAAGTACGAATAATTAGGCAGGCTACACTAAATTGCCCCTAGGTGTGAATGCATGGGAGCATGTGTGTGTGTGTGTGTGTGTGTGTGTGTGTGTGTGTGTGTGTGTGTGTGCATGGTGCCTTGAGACTGACTGGTGTTCCGTCCAATGGTAGGTATGTATGTATATGTATGTATGTATGGATATAATCTAATCTAAAGCATAAATGTTGTTCTCATCATCCAGGTGACAGAGGTGCTAAAATTGCAGTAAACTTACTGAAATATAGAAACATTTATAAAATAACTTTTTTAACAGAATGAGATTTAGGAAGGTACTATTGTAGGCTTGCTATGTAACTACACTGTATATTTGCACACTTATTGTCCATAATGTCTCCTGTTTCTACAGAAATAATTGATGCGTTGGTGCCCCTAGACAGCAGTTCCTATCTCAGTGTACCTTTTTAAACGTATAAGTGCCATTATCTGGCTTCCCCAAACACACAACAACCCAAACTCACTTTTGCTATTTAAAATATACAAACTCAGATTCAGACCACTCGAGTCTTAAAAAGTTGCTTATAGAGATCCAGAGCTTTAGACTATACTACACAGGATCTTCAACCTTCAGTCTCTTAAGATTAAGCTGCTGATAGAGTGATCAGAAGGACTGCTTGCCTGGAGTCTGAAGGATCTTCCACAAGAGGGAGATGAGACACTTTCAAAGCAGAGTAGGAGAGTCAGCCAGCTTAAAACAGATTTTAAAGGTTTATAGCCACAGGAGGAAAGCTTACCTGACATCAAATCTGTCTCCCCATTCTCAGAGGAACAGCTGACAGAGAAACATCCTACAACATTAAAGGAAACATTTGTCTACAGAAGATTTATTTCTGCTGTTCTTGGCTGTTGGAATGGTTGCAGTTCAATATTACCAGCCAGCCAAGTCATTCCTCACTGCTGGATTTATAGAAATGAAACATTATATAATGAAATTACATTATATATCACATTATATCTTTATTTTTATTTTATATAATCACTGAGCCTGTGGTATTGTACTACAATGGTAATACTAAACAAATTTTAATTCAACAAAACTAGCTCACCTGAAGCTCCCCAGAATGTCTTGGTTGTCCTTGATTCCTTGACTTCCTTCCTTTGATCTTAGCTCCTTGAAACTGGAAACTGATCCGAATCTGTATTATTAAAGAAATATCATTTGTTCCCAAGATCCAAGAAATGAGGAGAGAGAAGGTCTCTTGATTAAAGATGAACTTGATAGGAAGTAAATAATGGTATTTTAGAAACGGATCAGCAATAGAAATAGTCACATATGAATTACAGTGAAATAAATTTCTTTGCACCTTGTAAGAAAATTTGAATAAGAGTACAGGATCAGTCATGATACAGCACCCATTAAACAGAAGGGTTAAGGCCCTTGTTCCTGGGCCCAACAGTGGTAGTGCCATCTTGGCAATGCTGGGCCTTGACTCCTCAACCTTCTGATTAGTAACCCAGAACCTTAATCATTGAGCCACTAATGCTCTAAATTTGGATATTACATGTCATGCAGTACAGTAGCGATGCTAGGCTATGTCTGATGTAAGATTAGCTTTAATTCGATTACTGTGATTAGTCCCTGGCTCTGGTCCACAGTCTGATTTGTGTGATTTGTTAAATCATTACCATGTTAAGTCATGTTAAATTGAAATCATGCTATGCACAACCATCATCAACCCTTTCATCGAGCATATGTTCTGACTTCATTAGGTTTGAATTTCAGAGCAATGGCAGGAAGAGAGAAATTAAGGACAGATGAGAGAGAGAAGGAGAGATAAAGTGAGAGAGACACAAGACTTCAGGCAACAGATGCCCCATTACCATATTTACATAATGTTGGCAATGTGTGTGGATTAGAATTTAGATGTAAGGAGCACAGCTGTTGATGTCCAGATTCAGCATGTCTGAGCAGTGGAGTGGGCTGAATATTCATGTGGCATTTATTGCCTAATAAATGGCCTGGTGCTCATCATAGTCAAGTGCAGAATCCATAACCTCTGTTTCTTTCACATGTTCAGTATATATATCTTTAACTGAGTGAATACACTGATCATCCATAACATTAAAACCACAAAACCACTGACAACTGAAGCGAATAACATTGATTATCTTATTACAGTAGCAAGGGATGGAGCAATATTAGGCAAAATCTTATCTCAAAATCTCATGTGTTGTAAGCAGGAAAAATGGGAATTCATAAGAATTTGTCTAACTGTGATGTCTAGGTGACTGGATCAAGGTATCTTCAAAACAGCAGGTCTTGTGTGGTGCTCCTGGTATTAAATGCGTAGTAGCTACCAAAAGTGGTCCATGTAAGGACAAACGAGATCACTTATGTGCATGGGGGATGTTTAGTCCATCTGGTCCAATCTCACAGAAGATCCACAGAAGGATCTGCTTCTAATATCTTGATAATAGATACCACATAACAACTTCAGAGATCTTGTGGAGTCATGACAAGTCAGAGCTGTCAGCTGTTTAGGCAGGAGGTTTTAATGTTATGGCTGATCGGTGTACATTTATGTTTATAGTTACACATTGAATTTAACATTTATACTTAAGCACCATGTCTTACGAGAGAACTGGGATTGTGTGTCACACTGCAGTGGCTATTACTTACCAAGAATGGTCCAAGGAGGAACAACCAGTGAACCGGCAACCAGGTCATTAGTGCCTAAGGCTTACTGATGTGCACTGGGGGTGAAGTCTAGCCTGCTTGATCTGATCCCACAGAAAATCCACAGAAGGATCTGCTGCTATTGTCTTGGTGCAACAGATACCAGTGTTTAGGCAGGAGGTTTTGATACTTTGGCTAATTGGCATGTATGTAAGCTAAACATACTGTGATGTGACAAAGGAAAAAGTAACATAAGACTGTAGTAAGGTGTTCATCCATCAAAAGCGAACAGAGCCTTGACATGGATTCTACAATTCCCAGAAATTATACTATGTTACTAGTATATACTACTTTAGTTGAGGTCTTACATCCTGTTTCAAAGGCTTGAACTACATAATATATGTGGATTTTATGCTCTTCAAATCATTCAGTACGTCCCTGTGAATGAGGAAACATTATCATCTGGGAAGAGACCATTCCCATCAGGATACTAATATTTCATCACAGTTGGTCAGTCTTAATAACTTTGTATTGATTTTCCATGACCCTTCATTCTAAGGGGACAAGTGGACAAGACCATACAAATAAAATGTCCTCCACAGCATGACAGAGCCACCAGAGCTCACTGAACCCTACTACTTTTAATCACAAATTCCAACCATGTTCTACTAACGCCTTTCCAATCGATGTCACCTTAGCATGACTCATATGGAAACACAGCTTATGGAGGACTCTTTATGAATGAAACCTCTTTCATCTGAGTCACTTAGATCTTTTTCTCTTGCCATCTGGATCCAAAATCACAGCATCATTATACAAGCCACATAGCGGTTTAACCTCTTAATTATATCATACCGTACACTTGTAGCAGATGTATTCTCCTTTTTAGTTTGCTCATGTATGCTCATTGTATTATTTTTATCAGTTTGTTTCTCATTCGCACATACCAAGTATATTCAGTTACATTTACACCCAAGATATGTTACTGATGTAGCCATGTGTTACTGATCTAACTGATATAAATACAAACATATCACACATAACATATAAACACTCTAGAAATCAAAACAATTATTATCTTATTGCATTATAACATTGATTATGGTTAGAAGACTGCATCAGAGCGTCTCCATTGTGGTGTTCCCAGTATATAACGCATACTACCTACTAAAAGGAGTCCAAAGAACAGCATGTAAAACAGGCAAAACAGTAACAGTGTCATGTTTGCCCAAGGGTCACTATTTGCAATGGTGGAATAGTAGCTGGTCTGGTCTTATCCCATAGAAGATGCTTTTAACGTCTTGATGCAAGATAGCACAGCATACCTTCAGATGTCACGTGGAACCCATGACTTAATGTTATGGCTGATTAATGTACATGTATCTTTATATTTACACATTTAATGTAACATATAAACTCAAGCAGCATGTCTAATAAGCAGTTTATTAGATTGCTACATTTATTCACACACAAGGGCACTGAAACGTGCAAAAAATAATTAGGTTAATCGGTTTAATCATAATATTTACGCAGTGTATAACTTAAGTTAAACATGTAAGATTTTTCTCTTTCTATATTCCTGCTCTACTGCAGACTAAAATACTGCTCCTCCCTACCCACATCAACATGACAATTCTTTATGCAAGCAAAATCAATTGTTTCGTCAATCAATTGCAAATCAATTGCAACATGGCTGCTTTCTCTAACTGCATGCATGTAGCTTGAACTTTACACTTATCTCACATTTCTCTAACACAGTTGTACCATGTATACTGTAGATAGTAACTCAGTACATGTAATCACTATTTACAACCATGGTGAACAGAAAAGCATGCACAACATATCTGACCTTGAGGTCGATAGGCTATTGTAGCCCATCCACCTTAAGAGTACACAACAGAACAGGAGTTCACATAGCTGTCCCTGACCTACTTACGTGTTAATATTACCCAAGGTATAGAATTCACTGACCATACTGATAAACGTGTACATGATTAAATATCATGTAAATTA
>JAOVVF010000017.1:6823093-6839154 GCA_028565595.1 Duopalatinus emarginatus | reverse complement strand
AATAGACACTGTAAAATGTAGTATCAATATTGCACTCTGTAGTGTTTCTAACTAGAAACCACAACTGTGCCACGCAAAAATACGCCTAATTTAATTTTAATTAGCTGCTTTGTGCAGTGCCAGTGAACAGTGTAAAGGCCACTTTGATGACAGCGTGTTAGACAAGGTGCCACTGTGGCCTCGTGGCTTAAGAGGAGCTCCAAATAGAATGAAGGCTAATGAATTTTTTATAAAAACCTGACAGTTTTAATTATTATTAAATATTACATAAATCAAGGCGATGACATGGTGGCACAGCGGGTAGTGGTCCTGCTTCACAGCTGCAGGGTCCTGGGTTTGATTCTGAGCACAGTGTACTAAAGCTTTGGATGCTCACATTGGTTTATCCATGTGCATCAGTTTTCTCCCACTGCCCAAAATCATGCAGATGGACGGATTGATTATAGCAAATTCCCCATAGGTATAAATGTGTGTGTGTGTGTGTGTGTGTGTGTGTGTGAATGTTGTCCTGTGATGGACTGGTATTTCACCTGGGGCAAAAATCTTCACTTTGTGCCCAGTGACAAGACTACTCCGACCAAAATATTGATTACTGACGCTAAGTGAATTTAAGAAATGAATATGGGGTTTGTCAGCTGTCTGTTTTTCTCAAAACAATAACCACATGCAGATTTTTTCAGTATTTTCATTGACAAACAACATCCCTAATAACACCTTAGCTTTTATTCTAGCCAACAGGCATTTTAATGGAAAGAAATTAATTTAATAATTAGCTCTTCTCATTTAGTTAGACAAATAAAGGTTGAAGGAGTTTTCCAAACAGGAAACAGGTACAGCCTTGCTCACTTTGTACTCAGAGGCTCAGCACCACTGACCCTGTCTTTGCAGCATTTCCTGGCTTTGCAGTGTCTTAGGTCATGTCATCACAAGCCTTTCCAGTGTTATGATAAATTATTCAGACGGTGTATGAACATAACCCTCCATCTCCTCCATCCTGCTGATGTATACTGCCTATCAGTCTGAAGATTTCAAAACATTCTGGGCTTCTAATGACACATTATCACATCCCGTCTGATTGTGTTTGACAGATAGTGAGTAGTGAAATATCATACTCCAGCTGATTTAGTATGTATGGCCTATAGGCAACTTAAATAGACCTAGGCTAAACATTCATCTAGAATAATTAAACTGACGTGGATAGCCATGGTTCAGTTCTGTAATGGCCAGAGGTTTGTCAGTTAAAGACAAGACTGTCAGAAAACCACTTTTGGGTCATTAAGCAAAGGCCCTATACTGGGATTTTATATTACTTCATTTCACAGATACAAGCATCCTCCACATGATGAAATATAGATGAAATGATCACCTGGTTATCACTGACGGAACATCCTAAAAGTCCGAAGATTAAAAAAAAAAACCAGTAACTACATTTTCTATACAATGTATACACTCATTAGAACAAAGCGTCTAAACTCAGTCCAGAATATATTGCTGACCAACTGGTCGATGCTTGTTTATGTGAATGATCAATAAGTCATTAAGAGTTAAATGATGCTAGAGAAATAGAAGATAATCAAGGCCTGCGTTCTCACATGCCAGCTTTTCTATCTTATGGATTTAGCGTGCAGGATAAATGACAATGTCAAACATCTTCAACATTCTGAACAACAGCCTGCGGCAGTGCATGTGTACCAGCGCACGAGGCACAAGGCAAGCAATGAATCACTTTTATTATAGTGAATAGGACAACACAAATGAAAGAGAGTATGGAAACAATTGATTTCGCTCGCGTAAAAGAATTGTCATGGCGATGTGGGTAGGGAGGAGCAGGCACAATTGCAACATGGCTGCTTTCTCTAAAGGCATGCATGCAGCTTGGATTTTACACTCACTCTTCTCTTACACAGTTGTACCATGTATACTATAGATAATAACTCAGTACCTGTAATCACGCTTTACAACCATCGTGAGCAGAAAAGCATCTCAGCACACTAAACACATCCGACCTTGAGGTCTACAACAGCAAGATGACCACATCAGGTTCCACCACTTTAGCCAGCAAATAAATCTGAGGCTATCATGAGCACAGACTCATCCATGCTAGACAGTTGATGACAGTTAAAAACAAATTAAGTCATTTTTTTCCCATCTTCACCTACAGATTCTTGTTTTTAGCTGACACGATGAGAACCTAATATGATTTTCTGTTGTAGCCCATCCACCTCAAGAGTACACGACAGAACAGGGGTTCACATAGCTGTTTCTGACCTACATAAGTGTTGTTAATATTACCCAGGGTATAGTACTCACTGACCATACTGATAAACATGTACATAATTAAGTATATGATTAAAATAGATTATGTATGCTCACCAAAATAAACCCTGCACTTGTGCAGGTGCTCCACTATCCATCAATAAAATAAATGCCAATTCCTCTTTTCCATCTCAGGCACTGTTTGGATGCCAGCCATTTTCTAATGATATCCTGTGAAACAATAGAAAAAAAGGTTTTTAGATGAACAGTAAGAACATGACTGGATGTCTGTATGGATGTCTGGCCCTTAGCACTACTTCTTGTACTCTGCTCCAGGCACGGAAATGCATGTGCATGTTACACTTTTTAATTTCATGGCACAGGTCATACACTGTCAAAGATAATAGGAGTACCCGTCTGTACCGTGGTGCCAGGGTGCTATCCTCAAGCATGCACAATTAGTACATTTAATATGTATCTCTGTGACAGTGTGCTCTGATTTCAATTAATGTAGTTTCTAACCCCTCTGAAATTAATTCCTGGCTATGCTAATGACACACACACATTTGTCTCACTGTCTTTGTAAGGACCTTCCTCTGACATAATTATTAATGCAACTAATTAATCTTGTGTCTACACCTACAAGGTACTTTCTCTTCTGTAACCAGAAGGTTCTGTTAGGAATCTAATATCACTCGTTTTGTCACTGGGCACACACACACACACACACACACACAAATACACACACACACAAACACACACACACACACACACACACACACCTCAGGGTAATTTGACAGACTACATGTCTTTAGACTGGTGGAACCAGAGCAGGTAAAGGAAACCCACACAGACACGGGGAGAACAAGCAAACTCCAAAATGCAAAAGATGACAGGTTTGGGGTTTGTTTGTTTATTTGTTTTAATAAAACTGCAGTCTTTTTAAAAGCGTTTTTTCTCGTGTTAAAGAGCCACATGACCCCAGAAGTTTATAAATGTCCACTATTCCTATTCCTATGGACACATTTGGTCAATCCTGAATTTATATTGAAGTTTATGTAACCATAAACACACACACACACACACATGCAGCATAATTTCTGGTCAGACTTTACTATATTTCATATCCCTGACCACAGAAAATGTAAAAGAAGAAAAAAAATTGTCTGCATAACCACAAGGTGGTAGACGTAGACCACTGTTAATAGAGTTAGTGGAATGCAAAATATACAGTCAGCATTAAATCAGGGCTGATCGCATCCTCAAACCTCAGGGTCATTCAGTCCACGACCGGCCACAGTTTTCTGACAGCCGTATCAGCAACGCACACAGCATCCATTTAGCAGTGGGAGGAATCTCAATCTGGAGCCCGGTGACCCTCCAGAGCTCAGCTCAGACAGGTTAAATGACTGTCTGACCCCTACACAATAGCAGGACACACTCTTGAGCGCTTGTTTTTTCAACCTGTGCCGGATTTCCAGCCATTTCCCCTGTGAGACTGTGAGATATAGACCAGGTATATGATGGCTGGAGGTGCTCTAAGGCTGAGGCTGCTAATATAAAAATGTGAGGACGTTTAAGGCTATAAATCTACTTTGTCTTGAGAAGGGTATTGACAAAAGCGGGAAGCATGACGGTTATTAAAAATGTTGTGCTGTATTCTGAGAGAAATCAATGCTAAACCGTTAAGGTTGCTGCCATTGCATACACGAATACAATACACACAGGTACACACACTGTATCACACACACACTCAGCCTTAACATGTTTTCACACATTCTCAGATCATTTATATTCATGATTTCTCTATAAGTATTTATATAAAGGTGAGGTGATATTGCACACGCCCACATGTTATGCATGGAATTTCTCTACTTTTCCTTTCACACTTATTTAAGCACTGTCTCTTATACACACTAAAGTAGAATATTTCACATACAGCTCCATGCTCATGTAGTATTCATTTTCTCTCAGGCCATGCAGTTTAACATGTCATTATCATATAGTAGTAGCAGTATCCCTGCTGAATAATCTAATTATCCAAATAGACATTGGTCAGTTGAAGATTGTCCATCGTCCTCAGCACAGATGTAATGAGAGGTTATTTGAGTTACAGTATACCGTCCTATCAGGTCAAACCAGTCTGGCAATTCACCTAAGTGCTCTCTCATAAACTAGCCATTTCTACCATCAATATTGCCCCTGACTGGAAGTTTGTGTATTTGACACTATTTGTGTATGTTGTGTATGAGACTTTCAGGAAATCAGCAGTTTCTATTCAAAACCATGGAGGTGGTGCATGATGTAAATATCAACTGACGCTCATTACCTGATTGGCTGATTTGATAATTACTTGCATATGTGTGTGTAGAAGTGTAGTTGATCAAGTCGACTGCATATTCTCTCTCACTCTCTCATTGCCCAAGCCACTTGTCCTAATACTGGGTTATGGGGGGTGTTGTGGTCTATCCCAGTCACACTCACGCTCACACTCACACAGTTTGGACTGTGGAAGAAAGCTGATTGTCCTGTCGGTTTCTCGCTGTGAGGACCTCAATGCTGATTAGAAAAAAAAACATGTACAGGCAAAAGGCACATAATAGGAAAGATTAACATCAACATTCGTAAAATGGTGTGGTACAGTGGTAACATCACTGGGCTTCCATGTGAGAGACCTGGGTTTGATTCCCGATCTGGGCAGCCAGTCTGTGTTACACCAATAAGGGTCCTTGGGCAAGACTCCTAACACTATGCTGGCCTACCTGTAATACCAATAACCCTGTAAGTCGCTCTGGATAAGAGTATCTGCCAAATGCCGTAAATGTAAAAGTATCATCTGTTGTTTTTGGAAGGGAATGGTGAATTGCCTTTAGTTTAGTGTTCTCTTTGCTTATTTACAATCACTACCAGGCTTTAGGTTTGCCTTTTAAATATTCCTCACACTTCTCTTAGCACATCATTTCTACTATCTATGAAAACTCGTCACGCATTTAAGTCTATTATCAAAACACCAAGTATTGCTTCTTATTCTCTGGTGCCATCTCAGTACAGTAAGGTGCATTATATTGATTAGTACAGCATTAAACAGTACATGAGTGAAAAGCAATTTGTGCTGAATTGTTGAACTGTAATTGCTGATATAGTGTTACACACAAAATACCATATCTTACACACAGAATATACCAATAACAATCATTTAAAACAAACAAGTGAACCGTAAATGAATGTGCAATGTAGAAATCTTAAGCATTCCACCTTCTGTGTGTGTGTGTGTGTGTGTGTGTGTGTGTGTGCGTGTCTGTGGTTAAGGTGACAGCATCTTTGAATAGCTCGTAAATCAGTGTGACTGCATGAGGACACTGAAGGACTGTCTAGCCCCATGTTGTCCCTTCCAGGCTCAAGCTTTCCATAAAGATCATCCAGAAAAGAGATGAGGTGCTCTTGATTGGATGAGCTGATTCGGGTGGTGATTGTGGTACAGTATTCCTGCATGCACTCCCAACATTCACATGATTTAGATTAGTATGACTATTTGAGGTCCAACCTCGTCTCTGTTTAGTTTGGAGCTTTAATGTAATCAGGTTTGACACACAGTATGTAAACATTTGTGAACTGGGCTGTGGAGATACACAGCATCGCCTGGTGTGAAAAGGCTAACTGTGTGAAGATGTTTTTCACACAGTGTGAACTTGGTATTAGCATGATATAGTGGGTAGTGTTGCCATCTTACAGCCCTGAGTTACACGGGATGTTCCAGTTCCCATAGATTTGCTAGGAGGTGGATTAAGTACTATAAATTCCCTCTAGATGTAAATGTATGTGTATGTGGTTCCCTGTGATGGACAACAGTGACCAGGATAAATTGGTTACTGAACATCTAAACTATTTGTACTGAACTGAACAAATAGATGAGCTGGGAAGTGAATAATACTTGTTATTAATGTCATTCACTCTAAACATCTGTCTTGCACCTCATACATTGTTCACTTTGGTCCAGTACACTTGTACTGTATTGTGTGTTGGTTGTAGAGGAACAATATATTTTCTACATGCACCGCACATGTGCATATTGACAGCATGACAACGCAAGATATAAAAATCTACTGCCTTGAAACATCCCTCAGAATGATCCCAATGTACTGACACCAACACCACTACTAATCATGTGCAATTAATAACACATCATCTACATCCCTACACATGATACAGTTGAAGTCAGGAGTATATATACACTAAGGTTGTAGTAATTGAGTAACTCATACCCCTACCCACACACACACACACACACACACACACACACACACACACACAGATTTCATGTCAAACAACTATATTTATATAATAAGTTTTTCAGGACATCTGCTTTATACATGACATATGTAATGCTTCTGACAAATGTTAACAAACCGAATATTTCATCTATAATTCACTACATCAAAATTCCAGTGGGTCGGAAGTTTTTACATTTGCCAAGCTTGAATAAATAGCTCGGAAAATGTCTAAAAATTACATTACGGCTTTAGAAGTTTCCGATAGGTTAATTGACATCATTCAAGTGAATTGGAGGTGTATTTTAAAGTCCTGATTCAAAAGAAATCAGCAAAGGCATCAGAAAAATTATTGTGGGCCTTCACTAAGACTAATACATCATTAATTGCAATTTCCAAATGTCTGAAGATACCTTCTGAAGATGCTGATCTGTTCAAATGATAATGTAAGTTTAAACACATTCCAAAGATGAACATACACTGGTGTGAAAAATACAAATCGATCCAAGGACAATCGAGAACAACCTTGTGCAATTACCCTTGTAAAAATGCAGGATGTAACAGGCCCAAATCAAATGTGTCCTATATCGATATGACCTCAAAAGTCACTTATTAAGGGAGAGGCCACTTCTCCAAAACCACCATAAAAAATCCAGGTTACAGTTTGCAAGTGCACTTAGGGAACTTTCAGAGAAATGTCTTCAGCTTTGATGAAACAACAAAGGATCACTTTGGCTATTATATCCATTGTACTTTATAGAGGACAAAAGAGGGAGGTTTGAAAGACAACAAACACCACCCCAACCACGAAGCATGGGGGTGGCAGCACCATGTTGTGGAGGTTCTTTTCCTGCAGAAGGGACTGGTGCACTTCACAGAACAGATGGAATTATATGGAAGGAAATTATTAGGAGATATTGAAGCAACATCTCAAAACATTAGCCAGGAAATTGAAGCTTGGCCACAAATAGGTCTTCCAAATGGACAATGACCCCCACCCAATTGGCTTAAGGGCTACAAAGAGAAGGTAACAGTGTGTCCATAACAAAGCCCTGACCTCAATCCTATAGAAAAGTTATGGGTAGAGGTCAGGAGGAATGGGCCAGAATTCTAGCAACATATTTTAATAAGTTAATAAATTAAAGTCAAAAATGCTTTCAAATATTGATCAGATATACGGACACTTCTGGGCCATTCGAATTGTGAAGAAAGAAAGAAAATCATTATCTCTAGTATTGTTCTGACTTTAACACATGTGACTTGTGATAGACTGAGTTTAAATGAATGTGGCTAAGGTGTATGTAATATATGTTATAACCTAAACTGTACATCTGTACACTTCCAGTTCCACTGTATATTTGTGTATATGTGGTCCTTTCTTCTGCACTCATGCACTGTTGTATGTCTGCAGAGTCAAAATCACTTAATTTCACCCAAAAGGAATTTTGTCCTGGTTATGAGGTGCAGGAGTGTAAGGACAATATCATGCATTTATCAGTACATACACAAGGACACCACACAGCACACACACCACACACCACACACGAGCACGACGACAATGAAAGGTGTAAACCAGCGAGAGGAATGTGCCTTTAACATCAAGGAAGTGCTGTCAGGGCAAAAATATTAAACGGCCTTAGAAGATGATTTAAATCTGACTAAACCTGTCCTACGTGTGTGTGCAGTGTGTGTTACTGTAATACTCCTACAGCATTCACACACCCCTTCACTGCCATGCTTTCCCCGTTCCATCACATGAGCACCAAATTGTAGTCCTGATGTCCATGCTTGGTCATTCTGCCACCTACAACAGAGGACACAGTTATGTCTCCAGTCTCCACCGCCTGCACATTCATAGAAAACCCTGCCTATTAATTTCCATGAGTGGAGGCAGGGCAGGAGTGCTGATGAAATATGTGCCAGAGAAGAGCAGGCAATTTCTATCTTAAAGCCAACAGACATCACTTTCACTTAAAGCTGTTTGGGGGAAGGAAATAGAGAGGTGCTTTTTATTATTATTATATTTTTTTCAGAGTGATGAGACAAATCTAGTGCAAGGTAGGCCATTTCTAACTCTACACCACAATTATTTCTTCTTCCCTCTTTTTCTAACAGAGGGATGATTGCGCACTGTGTGTGCAACCTATATATTGTGGAATAATTGCACACACAAACTGTGAAACGTTCCTAAAATCTAAGCAAGCCAGTACTACAACCAGAGATTTCTTTTTCTGATAACAGTTTTAATTCTGATGTCCTTATACAAATAGCATTAAAATTTTAGTATGCCTGTAGTATACATAACAGATGAGCCTATGCAAAATACACAGGCTGGTGGTTGCACCATAACGTTATAGGGTTTGTTTAGCTGCCATTCCATAGGACTCCTGGTACGTCTACAAACATCTCTGACAGGTGAACACTGTGTGCCTCCTTTCTGAAGAGTTACACCAGTTCATGTCCTACATTCATTCTGATGGGTTTGGCCTCTTCCAACAGGACAATGTGCCACCACATACATCTAGAGACGCCAAATTATAGTTCGAGAAACACTCATGGAACCCCATGCAACACGCTGTGGAACAGAGAAATCCTACTACTTGGAATAAAAAACGATTGTGGACCGCTCGTTGAGTCCATGAGCCGTGGGGGACATGACAAGTATTAGACTGGTGTACCAGTTTTTCTGTATCTCAATGTAAATTTTATTTACAAGCTGACTTGTATTCTGAGGTTTGGATTAACCGATTCAATCCGGTCTCAATAGTAAACCTAAAACCTTTACTAAAGGTGAGTGTAATTTCCAGCAATGTAACATATTTTCTTTTAAACCTCAAACCCTCTGGGTGTCCCTGGACTTTACTCTGAGCCCAAGTCTTCTAGATGATATCACAGACAACGTCATTTTCAGTGATGTTTCCAGGGTGTTTTACAAGACTTTTTTACAGGGTAGATTATTTCACAAGTATAAAAACGCCAGGTGCAAATGAGAGAAAAACAGTATTACATCATTGTTTCAATAAACTTCTACACAGTAAGCACTGTGCCCTTAACAGGTCTGTCATGAAAAATTGTGTTACATTACATCCTGTTTGAAAATACAAGGTTTATACAGTGTTCAAACAGCTGGACCCTTGATTTTGATGTACACTGAGAAGATTCTGACCTTTTCCACAACAGAAGCAAGAGTTCCAACAATATCGAATGAATAATATACCACATGCATTCAAATTTTACCAGGATCTAAATCAGTTTCACTATCTTTAGTGGGTCAATCAGTCTGGGTTAGGTTTCCTCTGGGACTTTCACTTTCCTTCCACAGTCCAAAGACATTCCTTGACTCAAATTGGTGGTACTAAATTGACACTAGGTGTGAGTGTGTGGGACTGGTGCCCTTTTCAGGGTGTTTCCATGCCTTCTGCTCAGTGGACCCTGGGATAAACTCCAGCATCTCCCACAACTCAGTAGTAGGATAAGCAGGTTAGATAAGTGAGTAAAAATTTCCCTTTGTTACTATTTGTTCCCATTGGGTATAATGAAAAAATACAGAAATTAAGAGACACCAGTCTATTTCAGGACACTATGCAGACACACATTCACACCTGAATAGTCAATCCAACTGCATGCATTTTTGGGGAGGTGGGAAGGTATCAGAAAAAGTCAAGTGGGATTTTATCATCAATTCTCTATATAGCTTGTATACACTGGAATTAAATGTCATGAAATGTACAATGGACTGTAAAAGATACAATGTAGCAGCAATAAATGCAGTAGCAATATCGACAACACAAACATTTTTTTGCACTCTAGTGAATCATACTGGGTTAGGCCTTTGACTAGCCCAGGTGAGGCAGCAGGGTGCTGAGTAATCTGACCGCCTCAGAGAAGAAGCTGTTGTGGAGTCTGCTGGTGGTGGTGGCACTGATGCTCTGGTACTCTCTACCAGATGGCAGCAGGGTGAATGCTGGTGGTTTTATTATATTAATTATATTATTATTATTAATTATTATATTATATTAAGAATTCTCAGGAAATGCGCATAGACACACAAGAAAATATAGATCGTGACCCAAGAGGAACAGTGGTGGCTCAGTGATGAAGGCTCTGGGTTACTGATCGGAACGTCACGGATTCAAGCCCCACACTCCCAGGCTGCCACTGCTGGGTCTTTGCACAGGGACCTTAACCCTATCTGGTCTGTCCCCAACTTCCTAACAAGCTATGATATCTAAAGAGAAGAATATCACTGTGCTATAATGCATGTCAGAAATGTCAGAAATGAGGGCTTCATCTTCTAGCTCAGGATGGAAGTCAGGATCAATGGTGGTGTAAAGCAGCAATGCAACCCACTCAAACCCTGTACCACCCATCGAGTCTACATACAGGCTCAAACTGATAAACAAAGACAAGGAATCAAAACTGCACGAGCAGCATCAGTAGTGCTAAAATGCCTTGACAGCTCAAGCGCAATAGCTTTCAAATTGATGCACATGTCTAATAGCCCAATAAAAGTCCACTATTGATCACTTCTCCACTGATACAGGCTACTTACTGGAATTAATTTATAAACTAATAAACGTGGAACAGTCCATTTTCCCTGCACTGTAATTGAACGACCTGTCTAAGACTGTTAAACATGCTCTCCTGAAGCATTAATAACAATGTTATTAATAATTCCTCTTCTTTTTTTAACACATCCAAACAGCAGAGAAGTGCTACCCCAAGTCAACAATTAACGTGACATTAAACCGTAACAGTTTTCACAGACATGCCCAGACACATTGTACCACATCGTTTGAAACAGCTAGCATTAGCGTTACTCAGGATACACAAGCAAAATTTGAAGAAAATGCTCGAATGTAAATGCTTCACACATCCTCAATCACCCTGTACACATATCCTCATGATACTCCATCCACTGATGCGAGGTGGCTTATGAATATGATATTTATGAAATACTAGAAGAGCTAGTCAGCAGTTAGCATATTAAATAGCACTAAATCAAGTCTGAAATTGGGGACTTGCCTAAAAACTGCCATACAGTTGCATTATGGGAATGCCTTTTCCATTAACTATAATTTGCGGTTCATTTGACACACGTCCAGTTTACCATTTAGCATAACACACTGGTTGGACAGTAACATTTCATATTAGACTTATTTATAATCCAATACATTTGCATCTAGACTAAATTGCCTACTTCACTTTAGAGTCAAAATGATTTGTGCATGGTGTCAGTCATTCTGTCATGTTATCTGAGTTGCTAACAAAGGCAAAATCTTTACAGGCAGTAATGTAGCTACACATCCCATTAAGGTTTTGTTTGGTTTCTCTACAATGATGCAGCTTGCAATGAGGCTTTAAGCACCAATTTAACGCCTTTGCGTCCCAATTATTTCCCCCTGCAATACGTCTTCGACTACTATTACTACTACTACTACTACTACTACTAATAATAATAATAATAATAATAATAATAATAATAGTTTAGAAGTCACAGCCAAACACAGGTGGGTGTAAAAAACTGCAACATAAACAGGTCAGACAACCGTTTTAAAATTTTTATAAAAGTAAGCTATAACCTACACTGCTATAACCTATATTATATATAGCTGCCCATTTACTGTCTGGCGTCTCTGGAGGCAGTGTCTGGGGTTGCTGTAATTGGTCAGGTTTAGGCTCAGTATCGTTATGTGCCAATAAAATGAAGCCAGCTGAGTACCTGCATGTACTGAATGACCAGGTTAAAACATCAATGGATTTTATTCTTCCCTGATGGCATGGGCATATTCCAGGATGACACTGCCAAGATTCATCAGGCTCAAATTGTGAAAGAGTGATTCAGTAAATGAGGAATCATTTACACACATGAATTGACCAGCACAGCGTCCTGACCTTAACCCCATTTAAAAATCTTTGGGATGTGCTTTACAGAGAAGACTTTGCAGAGTGATTCAATCTTCCATCTTCTAAAATCTTGGCAGAAAATGAATGCAACACCGGATGGAAATAATTATTGTGATGTTGCATAAGATTGTCGAAACAATGCCACTGCGTGTGTGCGTAATCAAAGCTAAAGGCACTCCAACAAAATACTGGCGAGTGTGCAATTTTTTTTGGCCAGTGTAAACCGATCAGCAATAACATTAAAACCATAAAACCACTGACAAGTGACATGAGAAACATTGATTATCTCACTACAATGGCACCTCTTAACAGGTGGGATATATTAGTCAGCAACTGAACAGTCTGGTCTCAAAGCTAAAGTGTTGAAAGCATGGAAAATGGGCAAGTGGAATTATATGAGTGACATTGACAAGGGCCAAATTGTGATGTGTGGATGACTGGGTCAGAACATCTCCAAAACGACAGGTCTTGTTAAGTGTTCCCAGTATGCAGTGGTTAGCACCAACTAGAAGTGGTCCAAGGAAGGAAAACCAGTGAACCATGAATGGTCAGATCCCATAGAAGATCCATAGAAGAATCTGTTGCTAAAGTCTTGGTGTCACAGATACCACAGAACACCTTTAGAGGTATTGTGAAGTCTATGCCTTGACAGATCAGAGCTGTTTTGGTGGCTCTTTAGTGTTTTCAGTGTTATAGCTGATTGGTGTATATTAGAGCTTAGAGCTCCTGAGCCTGACCAGTTTCAGCCCTAATTTTAATTACTCACACAGACTGCTCAAACAAACATGAAGCGTTGATTAAACAAAGTTAACACAGTAGGTTTAAAGACAGTGCTTTGAATTCAGTATGCAACGTTGTATGATGTTAAACATGTTTAACCACAAATAAGTAAAGTGAGTGAAGTGATGGATGACGTTAACATAAATGTCCATACTGACATGTCAAAACTATTAAATGTCTCTTTTAATAGGCTGTACACTGAAGTGCACTTCTCCTCAGCAAGTCAGCAAGTGAACAAGTTTGTGTTGCCTTATTTCGCCCCGTGTCCCTCCCCTCACTCTCTCATTAGGCCTTTTTGGCTGAGGTCGAGGGAGAGGTTTAGGTTGGAAGTGGCCCAAGTGCAAACATGCATTTGAAATATAGCCAGACATCCATCTCTCTCTCTCTCTCTCTCTCTCTCTCTCGCTCTCTCTCTCTCTCCAGTGATTTGTAATGTTGGATTGGCTTTGCTTTTTTTTCCAGCCGAGCGCAATGAGCCCTAACTCCAGTGAAGGAGGTGCAGTTGATGCAGACACTTTTATGGACCCTTCCAACAAAAACTGTATTGTAGAGAACTCTCTTAGCTTCCACTGATTTTTTGCTGGCGCTAAATTTAGCCAAGTAGTTTGCTGGTGTCTTTTCTTGGTGTCACAGTGTGCTCCACATTCTTCATTCTTCAATAATACTAAAGTGATACACTGAAACAAATCTCTACAGCATTTGGATGAAAGTAATTTTCTATCTTTTAATTGCATGTAAATGAGCAAATGATCTCACTAGAAACAAACTGAGGAAAGTGGAGCTGAATTCAATCACAGGCCAACTCATACACCCACAAACGCTACCAATCCGAGTGCATCTCCTCTAGACCACAGTGGTACTATATCAATATGTCTTTGTATAACTCCAGAGGTCCGAGGTTAAGTGGAGTGAACTGAGGTAAACGAGATTACAGGAGTGTTTGTTTTACTTACATTACACCAATACACTGACAGAAGGTGTGTGTGATGATAAAAGGTGTGTTGATAAGACATGTTTGTTTAACCTTCTAATAAGGTGTGACAGGTCTTTTGCAGACTTCACAAAGCCACCGCTTGTGTTACCTACGCAACACGTAAGCAAGCAAATACAAACAAAAATCCTGTTGAACTGATCCATGCAGAGTCAATTACTTTAAAGTCTGAGTATTCTCTCCTTATTGTCATATTTGCTCAGATGAAAAACACATAATCTGAAATGATTCAGGTCACCAAATGACTAGTCAGGACAAGAAATCATAGCTAGCTGCCTGTCAGTCATGTCACCTGTCATTTCAGAAGTCGTCTTGTCTTCTACTAATAATAAGTAATAAGAAACTTTGAGAGGAACCGATCTCAAAAAGGAACCCTTCTTAACTCGATGACCCCGATAGTGCAATCATAAATAATCCCCTGCTATATAGAAAAAAAGTGCAAACATATGGTATAACCAGTATAGTATAATTCATAATATAGCTGTAACGTGAAGTGTGAGTGTTACATTTTGTCAACTGTTTACTAATGGATGCTGGACCGCTGAAGCGGAAACTGTTCCATCCTAGTTTTCCTGCAATCACTATTTACATCAGTCACAGTCAAACCCAGGTTTATGGATTCTAAATCTGCCCATCATAGTGATTTCAGATGCCCATGTGGATTCAGCAGCAGTGACTGATGTTTGGTGTTATGTTACCGTGTTATGACATCATAGAGAAATTAAAATGACTGCAACATTTTACATAGTTACAAATGTTTAACTTAATACTCTGAAGACACAAGAAGAGAAAAGCACCATGAAGAGAAAGATATGTGAATGATTTTTAGTAGAAACTGGGCTCAGCTTTGTCTGAGGACAGAGGCCTAGTGCACTGACCTCTCAGTGAGCCCATAATTCTTACTTCCTATAGTTCCTGACGCCGAAGCAGAAATTGATACAGCACAAGAAACCTGAACATTCCTAGTCCAAACTAAATAAGGGCACATTGTATGCACTCCTCCCGGCTTTTCCACTTCTCATGTCCAAAATACGGTGCTGTACTCCCTGAGCCTCAGTGTACATAATCAATAGTCTAACCTCAAACACTAAAATATTTTTAAAAAAGCTTTCAAATATTTTTCAGAGGATTAAACCTTAAAGAATGATATTTTTCCCAGTGGTGACCAGTGGTGCATTATGGGTATTATCTGGTAGACCTACCTCAGCTGGGACACTAACCTATTGCAATGTGTTATGCAGTTTCATGAGTAGTATGATTTTTGGCTATTAAATCTGCCAGAAAAACGAGTATGGATGAGCCTATTGCAAAATATGCTGGCTGGTATTGGCTCAATAATGTTATATGGTTTAGCTGCAGTTTCATGAGACCTCTGGTACATCTACAAACATCTCATAGCATAGTGAACGCTATGTTTGTCTCCTTTCTGATGAGGTACATGTTCATGTCCTGCATTCATTCAGACGGGTGTGGTCTTTCCTAACAGGACTATATGACACAACATGTCTAAAAATGCCAAATTATGGTTAGAGGAGTCTGAGTTTGGGGTTTTGCCATTGGCAAAGGCACTGTAGGCACCGTTATTAAACACATCTGTGATGGCATGCAGTGCACAGAAACACAGAAATCCTACACCTCATTGATGCAGTTTGTAGTGGAGTACCAACCAAATATTGAGTGTATAATGAACATACTTGTCAGGACATTTCTGTATGGTACATCCTTTCCTGGATTGCTGATTTTCATGAGCCATACTGAGCAAAAGTAAAACAAAAAAAGGCTTAAAATATGTAACTTAAATACACGTATATATTCATTACATGTAAAGAGACATATTTTAAGCCTTTTTTCCTTAATAT
>JAOVVF010000017.1:6782864-6815114 GCA_028565595.1 Duopalatinus emarginatus | reverse complement strand
CCAGCAGTTTTTAACAAGTACTTTTAGCATAACATGTGTTCACCATTTTAATTGTAACATTTCACTTTAAAGCCTTACTCATTTACATAGATTAACAAAATGTGATTAATCGCAATTAACTGTATGAAATTCTGAGATTAATCACGATTAAAAAATTTAATCGTTTGACAGCCCTAATATATATATATATATCAGATATTGTATGATTCTGCTTGTCTGAGTCAGTAGAAGAACACTTCAGACTTCCAAACATCACACTTCCACCATGAATCAAATGTTGGAGAAAGAAGTGAAAATGTCAGTAAAGAAAGTAACATATTACATAACAGACACTGCCAGACAAAACCAGTCAGACAGTCAGAGTCTCCAGAAGAACTGGGGCACGCTCTCCAAGATGCTCAGTAAAACTTATATAAAACAGACACTACTGATACATTTTTAAAAAGCAGAGATGTAGCTCTGAATATTGACTTTCTTTAGCGTACTGTGATACTGTTTACATGTAGAAATGTTTAATTCCATTGGTTTTAAACCCGGAAAAATGGAAAACTGAAAACTGTAGGATCCAAGCTAGCCAAAGCTTTTTTTAAAGAGAGAGAGAGAGAGAGAGAGAGAGAGAGAGAGAGAGAGGGAGGGAGAAAAGAAAGAAAAACAAACATCTGCAGTTCTACCCTCTGGGCAACATCTCCGCTCCAGTATGGACATGACTGAGAGCCTTAGAAGAAGCTTCTTCTCTCAGGCCATATGGACAATAAACAGGTAAAACCTTCACAACATATTATACTATTCAGGCATAACATTGAAACTGCTGCCAAAACAGCTCTGACCCATCGAGGCATGGACTCTACAAGACCTCTGAAGGTGTGCTGTGGTATCTGGCAAGAAGACAATAGACCTGCGGATCTTCAATGTGATCAGACCGGACAGGCCAGCCTACGTGCATCACTGAACTGTAAGCCGTCATGACCACTTGGACCACTTTTGGTAGTTACTAACCATTGCACACCGGGAACACCTCACAAGACATGCTGTTTTGGAGATACCCAGTCAACTAACCAATACAACTTGCCCATTTTTCCTGTTTCTAACACCTCCCCAAACAAAATTCCTGAATGCTATTTGTGTTCATATTTGTTTATTTCTTTAATTCAAGTAATGTATTGATATGAATACATGAATGATTTATCATTACATGGTAATAAATCATGTATGACTTACTATCGGTTGTGCAGTGGCTGAGAATTGGTGCCAAGGCAGAGACTGGGATGCTTAGATTTGTGAAACGTAATCATCCAGGACAAGAGTGAATGCGGAGGAAACAGGGATGTGTATAAGCTCTCAGCAGGGAGTAGAGAGAGGGCAGCTCAGACAGAGGCTCCCCCGAGTCTAATGTCAGTGATCTACACTGTTGGTGGCTGCCCTACTCTGACATCTCAATCCCAGCTGAGACAGCTCCCAGCAGGCCTAGAGGGCAAGATCTAGCAGAGGCCTCCTAACACACGGGCCGTGTTCATGCTTGGTATTAATATCCATCTCGGCTGATCCAGTCCCAAGTGGACAGCTAAAATGTAGCCCTTCACACCTTGTATTTTCATGACTGGATTGAATATTAGGTGAATGCTAGTGGCAGGGTTGCCAAATCTGCTAAAAGTAAGATGTTATTTCCTAATTGAATCAGATTTTCTCTGTGCAGCGTTTTTACCATTGAAAGAATTTCTTTTAAAAACTTAATTTTTTATCTACAGGGTGAGTCAAACGCTGCCCACATCCTTTTTCAGAAACGAAAAAGGAAAATGACATATCTAAATATCCCAGCAAGTAATGGGTAAAGGGGCCTAGCTTTTAGGCTATATCCAGAACATGGCCACCATCAAGAAAGACACCGTACTGGATCAAGGGCAAGTTTTTCCACTGGGAAGGTGATCATGTGTCCTATGACTTTTAACTCACCCTGTACTTACGCTTTAGTGTGTTGGGAAGTATGATTCGCCTAAACAGACATATCCAAAATAAACAGATATAGAGAAACTTTATACAGGTCAGTGTGTATACTCTTGATCTCTACAGATAAAGACCTCAGAGAATATGTCAGTAGTGTCAGTAACACTGGGACTGTTATTATGGTACAGGGTTGACATTAGCTGGTCAGATCAGGCTATACTGTGTATAGTCTAAATGAGAAATTTATACTAAATTTGAATTTCATTCAACACCCAACATGATGGAAGGGGGGGGGGGTTACTATTGTATTCAATATAAAAAAAAAAAACTGTTCAAACACTGTTTGAAAAAATGGGCTTAGAGAGGCTTCATCTTTTAGAAATATTAGAAAAAATAAAGACCACCACAGTATTTTATACACTGTTTACAGGCAGTTTTTTTATAGCCTTGTTTACAGTGAATGTGAAAAAACACACACTGATGTCATTACAGTACCAAAACATGCATGCTTGTATCAGTTTGGACGTGTTATGAATGTGCTACGACTCCATGCATCACGACTACTGAGCACGTTATTATTTAATGGTTTGTCATTTTGCATTTGACACGTATGTCATTTCGTTGCTGCATTATTGTTACACTCCTGAATTTAATCCAGCTCAGATGGTGCAGCAGAAAAGACTTGTCAGCTTTGTATTGAAGCGTAATCTTAAGTAGCAATTCTGTACATATTAATCACACACTTAACATTATACTTCAGATGTTTGAGGTGAAGGAAGGATTAAAACTATACTTGTGAAAACACACAGACCTCTAGTTCAAAGCTTTAGAGATTAAAAAAAATAAATCTACATTACAGTGTTGCCAGTTTTTTTATGTAATTAAATTGTCTGATAAGGAGAAAAAAAAAAAAAAAAAGACAGACAGTTCAGCTTTAGATAAATTGGACATTTTATTTGTGAAAAACTACAAGCCAAAAATGCATAAATAGACATTTCTATTTGAAGCGAAGAAAATGATAAGGTAGCCTCTAAAGAGCAAAGTCGTGCACATGCTGAGAACTGTAGTATTTGAACAGTGTAGTAAGCTATAGACAAGGAGCAATGTTTAATAAAAAAAAATAAAGAAAAAAAAGGAAAAAAAAAAAATTACACTTACACAAGGAAATTTAACGCAACCATCACACAAAATTACCAATAACACTCGGCAAGTAGCAAGAAACGCAAAGCATGACAAAGTTCAAATAAAATGGTTAGATTAATACACTAACAGACCCTACGCCATTACGAAACAAACTGTAAAAGCGCTTCACAACATCGGATTAGGATCAAATTAAGCAACTGGGTGTACTGTACATATATATTGAAATTTCACACAGTTAATGCTACTGTATATCACAAGTAAATAAGCATTCTAATAAGTGGGTTTCTGACAAAGGAAGCTAAAAAAAAAAAAAACGTAACCATCTTTACACAGTAAATTAAGGTTACTGGTCGTACACAAGAACAGAACTGCTTGCGCGTTAAAAAAAATACAAACAAAATCAAGAAAATGTTCAGCTCCATTGCCATTTGTAGCCTATTATGTTGACATTTGCACCATTTTTGAGATACACATACAAGCATCGCTGATTTCTTTTCTTTTAAAAATTCCAATAAATTAAGATACAATTCATTTTTCTCTTTACAATTTTACAAAAGTTAGCTAACTGTTCATGATAGTGGGTAAGGCAAGTGAAAAGATGGCTATATTCATAAGAAATGTAAAGTAGGCTATACAGTGCTCAGCAAGTTCCAACAACTTACAAGTGAGCTCCAATCTGGCGAACATTTGGAACGTTCATATCCCCTTTTCTGTAATGTAGTTTTCTTCATGTCGTGTTGCATATTCTCAAAAAAAAAACTCTCAGCAATTTAGTACAACTGCCATGTATGTGGTCCACCATTTAATTAAACACGGATCAGGAGACGGGCGTGGTCGAGGGCGGTTACAACTGGATGCTTTCAGGATCCTAACAATCACTGGTCAATATCACAAATACACAAACAAGACATGGTTACAGTCTCACAAACTGACCCAGTAAAGCCTTCATTTGTACAGAACACTAGAGGACTATGCACTACTGCTGTCTCAACAGAACATATCCCAAAGCCACTGAAAGAAAAAACTAAAGCAGAAACTTCAATTCATCGTCTTACTGGAGGAGCAAAACCAAGTCTTCAATTCTGTTACAAGTGGTACAAGTGATACATTCACAGCTGTTCACACTTCTAAAACATTAACCAGTCACTAGAACATTAGTATTAAGCAATTCAACTGATGATCAAAGTAAATATTGCAATACTATCGTACAAGATGTGACCCTCTAACCGACCGCGTCTTGCAAGAACCAACACAGTAATGTACAACATTTAACGCTACTGTGGTCTTTACAGGTTTGATTCCAAAGCAACTGATGAATTTCACAGTATATTGTGGACAAGAATTAGTAAGAATTAGATATGGATTATATTAGACTTTATTTAAAATGTATTATTATTATTATTATTATTATTATTATTATTATTATTATATCTCACACATATGATCATTACATTTCAAATTGTTATTTGTCTATCATGTCAATATCAAATTCCTTTGGTCCTTCAATAAATAAAACTTATATCATATACACATACTTTATACAGATTTAATACAGTTCAAGAGGAAGTTAGGTGGATTTTTTTAGGTATAGATATTTAGGTATTACTACTCTTATTTTGGCCATTATTGGGGTGGGGTGGTAGATTTTGTCAGACACACAGCTGAATACTCGGGACAAGTGACAAAAGAAAAAAAAAAAAAAAAATCATTGTGTCCTCTGCTTTCCTTCAGCGACATCATTTGTTTCCAGACAATTTGTAAGTAATGTAAGTCCCAAGTTACAGTCTGTATCTTCATTTCATCTTACTTTTTTAAATCCTTCACCAAACAAACATTAGGAGGCTGTAACTGTGATTCAAGTATGCTGGAATGCACTCTGTACAAGAAATTAGAGTGTAGGTCGGTATGGCACAACTTAAAACCAGACTAGTTAGACTAGTTCCTCAACTTAAACCTTTAGTGTTTGTACTACATGCCATAAATAACCAATAAGTTACAAAGAACTCCAAACAAACAATGCCCTTAATTAATATAAACAGTAACAACAAACCAAGAGAGCATATCCAGTTAACTCCTTAACATAAGAATAAACTGTGAGCTCTCTTAGGATTTCTAATCCAAATATTATACCCAGATGCCTCTTCATATAGTTGATCCAGAGCCAACCACTGCAAATGTGAAATATGAGGTTCTATTCACAGATGTCAAAGAAGGCGTCACAGGGACCGGGGTACAAAGTCTGGACCGTGAAAAAGCTAGAAATGCGTCAGACCTGCCTGGCAAAATGAAGGCTGAAAATGCCACCATGAAGAGCAGACATGCTTCCCCTAGCACTCACTGGAGAAAAAATATTAATAAATAAAATAGCTGAGGCGGAGGAGTGGCAGAAAAATGAGTGAAATAAGCTTTAAGCTTACGGACGTTGATGCATGAAAGACAGTCTGAGCAGGAAAAAAAAAGGTTTCACAGTGTAGCTAGCACCAATGTGGGAGAGTTTCTCAGGGGGCTCCAGAAAAACAAGTCAAACTCATTAAAAACTCATTACAAGTGTAAAATGGAACCATCAGCCATGCTACTGAGCGAAGCTTCAATGGGGAAATTCTCTAAAAGTATTAAGATACAACAGATAATAAATAAGTGTCATAGCCATTCAGGAAATTGTTAAAGTGTAGGTGGTTATTGTGCACAGCAAACTTTTTTTAATACAAAAAAAAAAAGAGGGAAAAAAGGTTGATTCAGCCAGATGTTCACTTACAAGTATAAAACAATACATACAAGAGCGGGGATGCCATCTCACTGGCCCTGCTGTCACTCCAGTGCTACCAAGGTGTGATGCTGAGAATCCACTGCTAAAGGTCCAGAGATGAGATCATCTCCAATCAGGAGATATGATTCCTGATATATCAGGAAAAAAAATGTGTGCACTTGTCAACATATACGCACATTAACATTGGTGTAAATGTGGGGATGTGACAAACATTCGTCCCTCTTTTGGTAATAGAAAGCAGATGGGTGGAATGAGAGCAGGGCATAGGAGAACTGCAGAACAGCCAGCATCTCCACAGTGTCCAAGAGCACTTTGACGGCTCAGAATGACTCATCACGACTAAGCGAGAGGTCTCGTTTAGGAGTGGAGGCACGTGACGAGCTCTTGTCCATGCTCTCGGAGCCCGAGCTCGGGTGCTGCTGCTCAGAGGCGGCACCGGACGTCACCGTCGAGGAGGATGTGGAGGATGAACGCGTCTTCTCTTTAAAGTCCGTTATGATTACTGTCACGTTCCCCACTGTGATGGCCAGCTGCTGGGCAGTGCTCCGGTCCACGTTCTTCAATTTGGGTCTGCTGACAAGAATCAAAGTCACAACTGTTATTCAATTGGTCCTGTTATAATAATAATAATAATAATAATAATAACAACTATGTCACATCTTTTTCTTATGAAAGGGTACAAAGAAAAATAGATGTGTTAATAAAATAGTTAAATTAGATACATTACATATGTACATTAAATACATAAATATGACAAAATACAATAGAAAAGTAATAAATTAAATGCACATATAATTAGTCTTATGAACACTGAACATAACTAGCAGACCTGTGACTGAACATGCTCAACACAGTCAGCACTGCTGCTGTCGATTCTGTCTTGTTACCCAGACCTGTGAACTCCAACCCTCCCCTATTCCTGTCTTCCAGTGTCTCGCTATGCTGCGAGTCAGTGGGCCTGTGTGTAAGAGATGCTAACATGTTGAGATGCTGCTAATAGCTAGCTTTACACATTATCCCGATTTCTAACAAAACACTGGAGCAGTTTTCTCTACTAATGCCTTTTTAACTAAATGTGGGCTTCCTCATGTCACTCTGCCAAGTAGTATTTTTGTAAATATATTATACATATTGTACATTTTAAATACTTGATTTCATCATAATTTTTATTTTATTTATTCTATTTTCTTTTCTCTCTATTTAACTTACTGTATTTTATTTTATAATTGCTGTGGACGACCAGTCAGAGGCATTTCACTGCAGGTTGTACAGTGTATGTGTATGTGACAAAACTTTCAATATTGAATCTACAGGAGACTTTGGACCATTTCATATACTTCCTATACAGCGCTCTTTAGAGATCATGACTAATTATGAACAGGTCGTCTTAGTTTGCATCTCTGCTACTGAAGCGTAAAAGAGAAATTAAGTTTAGTGAAATGGAGACAAACTGATTCCATTCTGCTGTGAACCACTGATCCCTCTGTGACAGACATCATTCCTCATTCCCTCAGCAGGACGAGCCTTCCTACAGGGACAGCAAGACAGAGGATAGTCCTAGTCTACGGCCAAGGTGTATTTGGTGGCCATTTGCAGTGCATCATTTCTCAGTGAGGAGGCTCATAAAGGTCACGGCCTGTCTAAAGAGAGTCAGACAGCTCCATTTTCATCGCCCTGACAGCCCAATGCAGGATCCTACCATTAAGGCTATAGAAGTCACTAAATTCTGGTAAGCTGGTGGTAGTATTTCATAAAATGATTAACGACAACACACACCTGCGCAGTTCTCGAACCATTTTCCTTACAAAACCTACACAATCATTGTGCATGAAGGATTAATGTCATTTGTGTGTTAGACACTGCCAATATCCGATTACATAGTCCTATCGGCCAGGCCTAGACAGATCAGTGGGAAAACAGCCAGCAGAGAGTGTGTGGGAGTGAAACCTTGCACTGCTCATTTGAGCACAGCCCACGACTAACACACTCATTCAGACAGAGAAGGAGAAAGAACAGAGTAGAGTAAGGGGGGCTATATTTGTGAATCAGAGCAGCTCTTACATTAAAATGCACTGTGGCTGTCTGCCAGCTTTGTTCAGTGACAGAATGACTAACAGGAGCTATTTGAGCTGAGAGAAGGCATCTCAAACTGCAGTTATTAATACGCTACCATCTCTCTCTTTTTTTTTTAATGGAATGGCATTAAACATTCTAATAAGACAGGAGACAAGAAGCCATTGCTTCCTTCCCCAAGTGAAGAAAAAAAAGCTGTAAACTGAATCACCTTGAGATGTGAGAGTTTTTAGTCTTGGTGGTTGATTTCCCAGACTGTATACTGTTTCTTTCACTTGGAGGGCTTTGATGGTTGTCTATCTTGGGCCTGCAGAGAGACGACAAGAAGCAGGTTACACCCGTTAGAAACAGACCGACGTTAATGCGCTTTGCAGTAATATGCGGACGACGTGCAGTACCTTGTCTTTTTGCTGCTGGGTTTCTTTGGGAGGGCAACAGTGATTTCTTTCTCTCTGTCCTTCTTCTCTTTATCAACATGGTCCTTCTCAATCTTTTCCTTGGCTGGGTGCTCACCATCAGGCTGGTTTCGCTCTGGTCGCTCGCCATCGGCCCTCTCTTTCTCAGGCCTCTCTGGCTTCTCCTTCTTTTCTTTCTTTGCAGGGGGAGGGGTGGCGTACTGCTGTGCCACCTGCTGAGCCACCAACTGTGAGTTTATCCTGGGCTTCCTGTGGGGCCATTCAGAGTTCAGAGTGAATGTTAAAAGGAGAATGAAGTGAATACATCGAAAACTACCCCTAACCCGACTGACCATGGTTCTCCTTTAATACTTAAGTTCATATCAACATCTTGTATTTTACTGCGTAACATGCATGGCCTAGTCTGGGGGAAATAAGGTTTCGGTATAAAACGGATATTATTGTCTGAACTTACGGAAATCAATAACATCACAAAGACGATCTACAGGACTTTATGAGAAATCACTAAAACAGTCCTAAATATTTTGACAGATGAAAACATACACTCAATTAACTCGGAACTATATGCCAGTATTTACTACTCAAACACAAACACAAGAAACATGGAGTTTGCATCTATCTATCTATCTGAGGTATGACTTACCAGGTGTAAATACTTTAGCCAAACTGAATTTCACACAGGGCCTTTATTCAAGTGTGTAAGAGCCACCTGATGACACTAAAATATTCTTATATTTTATGTACTCCTGACAGCACAAAAAGCAGTAAAACACCAGAATGATACCACGATACAAATCTCTGGTGCAATGTGTGCCAAGTAATCATTCCTCACAGCAATACACCAGCTCTACCAGCCTGGGCATGATGTAGGACTCGATGACTGGATGCTTTTCTTTTATTGCACCATTCTGAGTGAACTCTAGCGAGATCAGTAATTAGAGAAATAAAATCAATCACAGGTCACGTTTTTTTCCTATTCTGATGGTGGATGTGATTACCTGAAAAAGCAGATTTTTTTCAGATTTTTTTTTTTTATTTTGCACTGCTGTCACATGACATGATCAGAGAATTGCATGAATGAACAGATGTACAGGTGCTCCTCATACAGTGCTCTGAGAGTGTATTCACATTAGGTGCTGAAGTGCTTTGGAGGGTTAATAATTAAACTAAAATGTCATCGAAAGTTAACATTTCATGAGCAATAGCTACTGCCAAATGAGGGTCATAAAACACAGTGTTGTCAAAATCCTGTGTGTGAGATACCAGGTTAAACAGAGCAATACTGTGTGGTGAAGAGCGATTATGTGTATTGCATTACTACTGTACCAACTCGGGCACAAAGTTGTGATGACGTTATTTATAAGCTGATTCCGCAACAATTCAGAAAAGTGCAGTATGTCACTGCTGTGCAAGTGGAAACAATCACTTGCAGCATATAAATGGTGGACAGATTGGATCACACATTGACAGAAATGGTGAGGATCAAAACACTGCTCAAGAAGGACTGTTCTGCAAGGCGAGTGTGATACAGATCACTAACGTGGCAGTGTAAACGGGTATTAAGCGCTCACCCTGTTGCTGAAAAGATGTGATAGCTGGCTTCACGCATGTTCAGTTTATGCTTCACCCCTGCTGTGTAACAGTGGAATCTCAACTAGGGTGTAGGAATAGTCTGTAACGGCTGGAAAAAACTCTAAGACAAAATATCCCTGTCTCGATCAAGGATCACTGCAGAAACATCAGGCTTTGTGGTATCGAGCTCATTACCAGGCTACAATAAGTGTTAATGTTTTATTTTATGGACATTCACACTCAAAAATCATGGTTCATTTGGGTCTTCGGTGGGCCCCAGCATCCGTAGGGGTCCGTGTTGTACTACGCTATGCTCCAGCTGTGTGTGCCCGTTCCAAGCCTAATCCCATTACTCCACTCCCTCAACAAATAAGTGTGAGGATCACAGGTGTGGGACAACTACAGACACTAATCTAATTATGGCCTGAGGGGTTGGCCTCATTCAGCAAAAAGAGGACTGCGTAGAGCTTCGCAATCTGTCCTGCCAATACGTGAGGCCAAACGCCACCACAGGTGGACAGATCTGATTACAAATCCTTGTTGTACAATGACATGGTGAAGGTCTTGTGGCTATTCACTTTTTTTTTTTTGCACAAATACACCTCTCGCTTCACAAACAGTCCAGACAGCAGCCATGTGCTGCAGGCCCTCTCTTTTCTCTCTCTCGCTGCACGGTTGAGTTAATTAAAAGCCGAGGGGCTGTGGTTAAGATCTGAGGCAGAACTGTGCACAGCCCATGCCAGCTCATGCTCCTCGACTATAATGGCAGACATCTGGCAGCAGCTGGGGGTAACAAAGCAACTAGACTGAACATGAAGTGGGGGAAGAGAGCTGGAAAGCCCACTAGCACCGTTAACGTTGTCTAAACATTATGACATGGCAACCTGCCTTCGTTATCTTCCATCTGCCAACTTGTTGAAGGCCATCTTTTAAATCATTTAGCAGTTCACAGTTCAGAAACATGAACAAGTTTCATCTTGTTCATTTGAAAGAAGGGCTGCAAATATCAGATATTTTGTTATTTAAATACAGTCCTGAACGAGCAAATATGCTTAAAAAAATAAAAGCTCAAGATTTCACATTATAATTTAATTAAAGACGGCATTAAACCAATTACATCTAATTCCAGCAAATTCTATCTAATCGACACCAAACTTAGTAGTATCAGACTGTACAATTGCTCACGTCTTCACAAAACTAACATTACCACCCTGTTTGTAAATGATTTGAAATAGCTGCTGGAGCAGGACAAAGATGAAGGGTAACATTTCACAGTCTCATTAAACAGCACACAGGTTCTAGCACACATCATTTACTGGTATATACTCTCAACCAGTGCTAACTAACAGATAAGATCAGAATCAAATATGACATCAAACATGGTTTCCAGTTTACACTAAAGTGCCAGGAAAACATATGCATTTGCAGAATACATAGACTGGTGGTGGCTTCATAATGGTCTGGGGTTTGTGTAGCTGGTGTCCCATGGGACCGCAAGTGTGTGCCTCATTTCTGACGGGTTACACCAGTTCATGTCCTACATTTATTCTGGGTTTCAGGGGTTCATTCAGGGGTTTGGCCTTATCCAACAGGTCAATGCTCCAGACACATCTAGAGATGCCAAATTACAGTTAGAGGAATAATGAGGGTTTTGCCACTTCCCTCTAATTAAACGAGATCTCAACATTATCAAACACATCTGGGATGCAACATGCTGTTGAACACAGAAATCCTACACCTCAGAATACAACAGAATTGTGGACTGTTCTGCAGAAAGTGTGGTGTTCACTGCCTACCGAATATTTGTGCGAGCTTAGTTTATATAAGTTATAAAAGTTTATGTTTTTCTGGCACTTCAGTGCAAAAGGTAAATCACATTATCTTGCCATTTTTTTCCTAATTCATGTTAACAGCTGGATATGAGCACAGATGATGGTTATATTTGTTGCAGCACTAATTCCAAGTAATCTTACACACAGAAACAGACACCATACATAAAACCCCAGAGAAAACAGATGTCGGGGATTTCCTTGATCAGACGTAACCCTTTTTCTAAAATCATTGTAAAATCATCATTACCATGGTAGCTAACCCAAAATTGTATTAAAAATAAAACAAAAAATAAATTTATTTGTAGGAGTAGGAGTAACTGGTTGTCATCATGATCTTTTGATTTCCTTCAAGAACACTCTGATCGCTCCAGCTACAGAGGTACGTAGCCTTGGAGTTGTTATTGACAACCAGCTCTCCAATGTTCATGTTGCTAACTTAGCTCAATCATGCAGATTTTTTCATGCAGAGAATTCGACCATTTCTCGTGAGGGAAGCTGCCCAGGTACTTGTCCAGTCTCTTGTCATCTCAAGACTAGACTACTGTAACTCTC
The DNA here is from genome assembly GCA_028565595.1 of Duopalatinus emarginatus. Lineage (NCBI taxonomy): Eukaryota > Metazoa > Chordata > Actinopteri > Siluriformes > Pimelodidae > Duopalatinus > Duopalatinus emarginatus. The sequence goes on along the minus strand of JAOVVF010000017.1, from coordinate 6,802,818 downwards.
TCCTGGCTGGTCTTTCAATGCGTGCCATCAGGCCTCTGCAACTGATCCAGAATTCAGCAGCCCAACTTGTCTTCAACCTTTCCAAGTTTAGCCAAATCACACTCTGTGAACTCTTCACTGGCTTCCTGTAGCAGCTTATATCAGATATAAAACCCTAATGCTGGCTTACAAAGCCAAAAACAGTCCGGCTCCTTCCTACCTGATGGCAGTGGTTAAGGCCAGGTGCGCACCTAGGGCCCTTCATGATTCAAGTACAGCCCAACTTGACCCTCCATGTCTTTAAACACCGGCTAAAGACTCATCTGTTCCGCCAGCACTTAATTGAGCAGTGACTATTGTATTTGCGAATTGTATTTGTCTCGTTCTCTCTTTAGGTTGTCCATAGTTTAGGAAGGTTTTTGGACTTTGGTAAGTTTTATAAATGATACTATATGGCTCATTTCTAGTACTATTCTGGTTTCAAGCTCTTGAATCCTGGTCTATCTGCACTAGCTTCGGATACTTTGGCAGACCCCCTTATACAGAGCAACTTACGAAAGTGCTTAGGCAATTACCAAACACTGTAAATGTAAACTAAATTATAAATCTTTCACCACTAATGACATGATGCAAACTTCTATTTATAATTCATTTTGTGCATGTGTGTGTGTGTGTGTGTGTGTGTGTGTGTGTGTGTGTGTGTGTGTGTGTGTGTGTGAGTGAGTGAGTGAGTTTTAATCAGATACTCAAAGAGAGATCTCCCTTTATTTTGCTGATACAGACTTGTCAGCAAAATAAATAAAGACTCCCAAAGCATAACAGAGCCACTGGTTTTCCCTTTAAATTGTCCCTGTCTGTATATAAACATTTCAAAATATTCAGCTTATCAATAATAAAACAATAGACAACACTACTGAAGACAACAGCTGCACCTTTTATGGAGCAAATCTAGGCCTAGTGTTGAGGGGCATGTTTTCAAGTTCAGATACAATATGAATTTTTCATACAGCACTATGTGTGTATAGCTGAACCAACTGCTGTTTATACCCAATATATCCTAACAAGTTCACACCAACCAGATAGCAGAAACAAGGTGACGAAGAGGCCAAGGTGCTGAAGAGGCCGAAATCTCGGTGGAGCATGGAGGCCCAGTGGCCGATGCCTAAGGATATGAGCATTGTGCTTTAGACAGAGACATGACCACTGTAGTGCTCTTTGCGTTAAGCTAGTATTTACCTGGATGTAACTCCAGTTCTGTGAAGACAAATTACTTCCCTCTCTTTATACAGCTGCAATGTGTACTATATAGTTTGCAGAATACCAAGTAAAGGAAGAAGATAGTAACTCACACTGAGTTTTTCTATATACTGTGTATATTTTGGCCCTGAAGTGGCTGAGATTCCCAATAATGTCTCTTTCTGGCTCTATGACAGATTCCTGTCCCACGGGGATTGGCCAATCACAAGACAATCAATCTCCACATAATAGGGAATCATGTCGAAGGGACCAGCACAACATCATAATCAATACCATCTCAGTGAGCAATCCAGATGAGCCTGAGCTATGGGAATTACAGAATTGCTGGGAAAAATGCCAAACACTAAAAAGGGGGTGGTGGTGTTTGGGGAATTAGTGCTGGAACATCTGTAGTAGGAATGTCAGTATTCCCTAAGAATCATACAGCCACCAAGACTGAGAATTCATTAAAATGTTTTTTTTAACCATTATACTAATTCCCTTAATTAAATTCAGCTCATCTTACTTCACAGAAAATCTCAAAGGTGAAGTCAAACAAATTTACAGCAATTACATACATGTTTAAAAGGAGGTGTTCCCAGGCACACCATAAAAGCAAAAACACTTCAACAAAAAGATTAAGCAGTAAGTGGCGTAACTCAGTCTAACCACTATGCGATGGCCTGGAGGTATTTATTCTGATCCAGCTGAGGGATTTGTCAGAAATGTGCACTGAGGCCTTGCTAAATGCCTGCTCGACTGAGTTTACCTCTATCAGGCATCCGAAACCGCTTTCCACCTGAGGATAGGCCGCAAGCAGTGCTAGAGGTGGACAGGGCTGTGATTGATTTGCTCAAACCCGCCCTCTCTCTCCTCTCAGGTTCTGCTGCCAAGCGGCGAGATTTGTATCATGTGTAGATCAGAAGAGCAGAAATAGGCCAGGCGGTTAAGCTGTGATTCAGTGCTAGCTGTAATTCAGCCATGAATGCTCGCTGGCATGTCAGGACGACTGTTATACCTGCCACAACAAGGCAAAAAACACACAATGCATTATTTACTGGCCAGCACATGACCAACAGCAGACCCATGCTCTGTTCACTAAGCAAGACATCATTACTCCACAGAGACGATCAGGTTTCTTTTGGAATCGCATCAGTGTCCAATATAACTTACACAGCGTTTCTGAAAGAATACTACTGAGGACTGTAAATTCACTTCCCCAAAACAGTTGTGGCTGATGGCAATGAAACAGTCATCACTCAGACGTCTGGGCAAACTGCTCAACCAGCCTAGAAGTGTGATATCAGTGAACGCCAACCTCTAGACACTTCAGACCAGACAGGCTAGTAACACAGACAGCTGCTTTCCGCCACCTTCTCCGACAGTGATTGACAGTTCCTCCTCCCAACCGCCCCTTCAATCCACAGTGAAGTGGGCCAGATACTATAAAACGACTGTCACCGACACGCTATACTCAGAAATCTGGGCAGAAAGGCAGCAAGCAACAAGGAGGCTACGCAAAACTCAGTCGGCAAACAAAGCAAAACAAGATACGGCCTAGAAATTACGCAACTTGTGACTCCAGCAGCTTGCGAGTTCCTTCAGGGTATTACACCAACCTCCATTTTTAAGATAAACAGTGCCCACAGTGAGCACTGTTTGAGATTTATGTACGCTGAGCTTAAGGTGATAGTGGAGTGCCAGGTTACAGACAGAGATAAATGAAACACATCACTTCCAGTGGGGTGGCAGAATAAGTGTACTTGAGTGAAGAGAGGCTATAGAAAAGTCCTCAATTAAAACGGCTCTTCAGTGTAAGTGTAGCGTAGAGACCCTGAAGTAGCCTTTGGGCTGCAGTGGTCTACAGCGTACTGACAGATGGTAGATATGTCAAAAGATAGAAATAATCATGCTGACTACAGCAGCGTCGGCCTGACCGTCAAGAATGTAAATACTTGTGCTAGAAGGGGCAGTAATAACCCGAGCTCAATCTACTATTACCGTTTCTCTTTGCAGAGGGAACGCGTTTTGTGCACCATAAGGATTCCATTACTCAACCTCATGAGCAGAAATCTCTTGGATGAGAGAGAGAGAGAGAGAGAGAAAGAGAGAGAGAGAGAGAGAGAGAGAGAGAGAGAGAAAATAATGACTGTGCATACCATTCCCTCCACAGTGCAGCTGAAAATGTTTTGCTACTTCGCTCTATTCGCATTTTCAAAAAATCCTGATGTGAAATCTCAGGTGAAATGCGAGCTAAAACCTCTCCTCCATTAGAACAGCTCAGATCATTGCTACAGCAGACGGCGTTCACATGCCGTCATTGGCATCGCAGTTAGCAGAGAGGCCTGATCCTCCGGTACAGACGTATTAAGCCCTCAGCAGAGGGGGATGATGGCACCGCTGGTTTCGTTGAGTGTTAAACAAGCTCTGGGATTCAGCTCCCATAAGCCATTCCACTAAACGATTAGTGGCATGCCGCCTGTTCGCCAAAGCCGAGATGGACTACGCAAACCCGCAGAGAACACCTGGGTTCCAGAGATGGAGCTGAGGACGTCAAACACTCACCTCCCCCTTGTTTCGGACGATTTCTGAGTCTCCTTTCTCCTTTTGAGAATAATTTAGAGGTTGCAAATACAGGCTATACAAAGGAAAGGCTGACAAATCCTAAAAGAAAGGCAGCCACCCAAGTCAATTTTGTCTTATTCAAAAATGATTTATTAATCCATTCCAAGAAAACAATGTGCCTTATTTCCAACTTGGCAGTACAGTGTCAAGAAGAGGGGGAGGGAGAGAAAAAGTGCAGAGAGGACAGGAGGAGGGGCAAAAAGACAACAACACAGGCAGGGAAGAAGCAGCTCCCTGGAAGTGCTTAGACATAGAAATAGCTGGCGAGTTTTATTGCTAGCCAGTTGCTTGAAACTGTATAGGACATAGCAAACTGCACTGCATTTAACGGTGCAGCTTCGGTAAGTTATACTCAGCTCTCAGGTCCTGTGCATGTTATAGCCCATGACAAACAGAGGGCCGTCATGTGGAACACAGTAATGTTGCTTAAAACACCAGCACCAGACTGAACCGATGTGTTAAAATAGCTGTTGACTCTTTTTTTTTCTCACTCGTTTTGCATTTATTGAGTGCATAAGGCACCCAGCTCTCCATTCACCCACTTAATGTAGTCACACACTGCATTTCAAGTGGCAAAATGTGGCCAATAGATAAACATAGTTCAAATCAATAGCAATTACCTGTTGCCAGTGATCTGTGGTGACACTTTAAATGCTCTTTGGCTTAGACGGTTTAGCAAGAAGCTGTACTTATTAGGGAGAAACCCAGGAATGCATGTCTTGCCCTCCTCTTTACTGGAAGCTGAAAATACTTACAAAACCTTTATCAAAAAATTTGTGGTTAGGGCTTTATTAGCTGTTCTTAGTCTTGCATATGGGCCATGAATATGAGCTTATATTAAAATGTTTCAATTGCAGTTGCAGTGGTGGTGGTAGTTCTCGTCAGAACTTCACTTCACAAGTGACTTTAAAAGAGCTCAGTTTGCAACAAATGTATACAGAGAGTGAGACATGGGGCAACAGAGAAACATACTGACAGAGAGATTCATCAGACAGTGACAGAGCAACATAGAGATGGTCAGACCAACACTGTGACAGAGCAACATACAGGCGCAGTGTGAGAGACATGGTGTGACGAGGCACAAGAGAGACAGAGGTAGAGGCACAGCATGACAAGGTGTGGAAGAGCCAGAGCGTGATGGACACAGTGCGACAGAGAGACAGTGTTACACAGAGGCACAGTGTGACAGAGCAACAGAGACTGGGCATGACAGAGACGCAGCGAGACAGAGACTGAGGCGCAGCCAGACAGAGACTGAGGCGCAGCATGACAGAGGGACACTGTGACAGAGACAGAGACACAGCATGACAAAGACAGTGGCACAGTGCGACACAGCCTGAAAGAGACAGCGCAACACAAAGACAGTATGACAGAGACATGGCATCATTGACACAGCGTGACGAAGCACAGCAGGGAGACAGAGAAACACAAAGAGAGAGAGACAGTGAGACACAGCAACAGCCCAGAGAGACACAGTAAAACAGAGGTTTGACTGTTGTCCAGGTGATGGGTCAAATAAGGTAGAGATTATGCCAGATCTACTTCACAATGCTTTCAACACAATAATGTTGCATGCATTTAACACCAACTTTACGCCTGTAAAATATAGAAAGTAACAGGTGCCTCAATGTTGAGGTGCTTTTTTAAGCACAACAAACATAACCAGTGTTAAGCAGTTGTTGGTGGTTCACCATAATTCATGTCATGCTCATACTTAGATTCCCAAACTGGATTGCTCCTACTCATCAGCAATGCAGCGACACTGGCAACCCAAAATAGGTGCAAACTTTGTGGTACTCTGAAGATTTATCCATTAGAAAGCCCAGTAAGTATAAGTATGAACGCTAAACACGTAAAGATAGAACAACGTTTTTGCTAACGTTATCCGGTGCTCACCTGATTGCTATATTGAAAGTAAAAGTAAAGTGAACCACTCGTTGACCGTGAGTAGTACTTGTACACACACAGAAATCTGACCTCTGCATTTAACCGCATCCATGCAGTAAAACTTCCAGTCACAAAGCTAGTTCACAAGCCAACAGATGCCCCTAGATGGCCTTTTGGGCCATTATGTTATGCATTGACTTGGCTGGTGATGAAAAATGCTCTTTCAGCTCCTCTGCCATGTTGGTTTTTTTATGAGAAAGCTAGCAATGCTTATTTAGCCATTAGCTGCACATTACTCTCTGTATGACAGAACCTTAAAAAGGCAAAGGTGTTATATTAATGAATTGGTATCAGCTATACCCTGACCAAATTCTGCTGTGCTTAAGCCAAGTTAGACTAGCTCAGTGTAAAATGTAAGTGTGTGGATATTACACAGCACCGAGTGTTTTCAAAGCCGACAGAAAGGCCATTTCATACAAGAAATACAAATAGTCAAGAGAGCATAAAATAGTCATTTAAAAACACTGTCAAAAAAAGTGCCAGCTGACAGTTTGTGCATGTGTGTGAAAACGTGTTAAACCGTGCACATGCTTAAGTGGAAGTACTTTTACTGCAGCATATTAAACTAATCCGCAGCCTAGATTGTTGTCTGTATCTGTGCATTGTGTCTTTTGAGTATAACTGCATTGTGTGTTCAGAAAATACGTCTTCTGACAATGTTATACTTGTCGTTGTCTCTGTGATATAAAATATATAGCGAGAATTAAAAAAAAAACAAACAAAAAAACAGATGACCGCTTTTGTTATAGCAGTATAAGAAATGAACTCGTGAAATAAAATCAAACCCTGTTGTAAACAAAAGTAAATGAATAGTTGTGGCGTGTCAGTTTCCAGTTCAGGACAGCTCGGAGACAGTTCTTTAAATAGTGAGTCTGAAGCCCTGGACACAGCACGACAGTATGACAGTACATCGGAGTGAAACAGCGGGATAGAGAGACAGATATGTAGCAGTCCTCAGTACAGTGGAGTTGATGAGCAGGTGATGATACACAGCCTTTGCCTTAGGTGTTGCTGCAGTGAGGACTGGTCATAGCGATCGCAGCCAAAATATAAAGTTAAAAATTATACATATGGTGCATAATGAGAAACACTGCAGATAAGGATTGCATTCCTAAATTGCTGCCAAAGCACAGAAACAACTGCAGAAAGCTAAGAGTTAAAACAGGGGGAAAAAAAAAGCATGATGAAGCTTGTGCCAAGTAAGTCAATGCTTCACTGACAGTAAGTGCTCCGTCTCTGGAGGCAGTGAGCTGACTCCATCATCTGTCCATAATAGAGGGTTTCCTCCCCCGGCCGACCTTTCATGCCACATGCTGCCTGCCTTCTTCGAGACTGACAGATAGGTGGTGTGGCAGTACTAAACACTTCTTAGCTTCGTCCGTCAGCAGAAGCCTGTCACATTCTTTGACGTGCCACGTGTGCTCCTTGCCTGCACGTTTCTCCTCTCCTTTTTTCTTGCACTGCTATCTGCTATGGACCGCAAACTGCCTTGCACACTTGTTTCTCCTTCTCCCATTTTGTGTAAACAGAACCTGTTTTGAATTAGCTTAAGTAGGCTCTGGGCAATATGACATGCTGCTAAGCAGAGACAACATTTCACGGGATATTTTATGTCTAGACCAGACTGGTCTGCAAAACTAATGAGCAGAAATGCAATAAAGCAGCTCTTCATGTACAAGGCTCAAACAGAAAACCACTCAACAGGGCTTGCGTGATTTGCATTTAAGAACGCCAGGATACTCTGAGCTGATAGATTTCTTCTAGATTTCTTCTTTAAATCTTAACAGATAATCACAGACACAAACATTTTAGAAAAGACAGGATGCAAAAAAAATCTCTGCAAACTACAGACTGGGCACATTTAATATTACATCGTGTCAATATAACTGCAAGTGTCGACTTTACAGGAGTAAAAAGTACAGAGTGTTTGCCCAGGTCCCACACCCTACATTACTGTTGTATTTTAGTTGCCTTGAGCGTGAAATGAGACGCACCATGCCACTGCCTGTAACACGTGTAGAACCACGTAGGAAACTCTGGGAGATAAATAATGGCATTTGTTCAAATACAGCCTTGTGTGTTCGAGCCAGAGTCAGATAATGAAACCGAAAGAGAGCACAAGTCCCCAGCACCACAGCTGAGATTTCAGCACGCCGTTCCAGAACAGCACATTTTCACCTTATCCAACAAGACATACAGCCCCTGGGAAGCAGCCAGGGGTTAGGTGCCTTGATCCAGGGCACTTGACTGTTGAGGGGCTCGAAACCCTCTGGTACCATGGCTGGTTCCTTAACCACAAGCCTACAGCTGCCCACAAAACTCACTCAGTCGTTCTCTAATCTGCTTATCCTACTGCGTCACTGCACAGCGCTTATTGATTGAAATGAAAAGCAACACTACGGCAAGGTCTTCAGGCCATCGAGGGAAAGACACAACAGACTTATACTAACACCTAGAAGCAATTTAGTATCTTCCATTTTTCCTCACTGAATGTCTTCGGACTGTGGAAGGAAACCCACACAGACACAGGGGGAACATGAAAGTCCACACAGAGACTCCATCCTGGCCACGTGGGCTGGGAATCAAACCCAGGTCCTTCATGGTGAGGTCACCATCTAAGAAACATATCAGGTTATAAATCAAATGTGGACTAAAGGGAGTGTGGGGTAAGGGTCCTTTAACAATATTTCAACTATATTAGGCTCTTTTATTTCAGAAAACCGAGGAAAATTTGGGTTTCTGTTATACGAGCCCTTTAAGAGTATTAGCAGCAAAACACAAAAAGATGTCAGCATGTAATAAGACAATAGTGCTAATCCTCTTACTGGTGACACCACACAAGGATTATAGCCTGAAGCGAGTGTACCGAGCAGGAGTTTTATCACACATGGAGCTCCATCAGGAATGTGTTGGAAAGCTGCTGTATCAGGGTTATATATTAATGACAGCCAGAAATTACACTGAGTGCAAACCAATCCAGCACTTTCACAGGTCAAGACACATTATGAATCGAATTTCCATACACACCCAGGCAAAAACCCAAAACAAACAGATATAGCCAAGCGTAAATACAGTGGTATTAGGTAAGAGCTGAATGAGCTCGGTGACAGTGTATCTCAGACAGATCATAACATGAATGAAAGTTAGCCAGCTTCATGAAACCATGTCTACATATATTGAGACCACATGAGACAGTTATGTGAGTGATCTGTAAACACCACAAGTCATGAGTGATTCTAAAAATTGCATGTCTGTGTTAAATTGGCTAATGAAAAAAGCGACTGAAATTTCAACACTACACTTTCACCCATGAAAAATTATTTTGTCTTCATGGCAAGTGACAGACAAACTCAAGCATAAAACTACTGTTAGTGCATGGTTTCACTTACATGATTTAACCTTGATCACTGCATGCTGTGGTTTCACCGGCGAACGGCTCAGATAAACACCCACCCCTGTTCCACTGAGTGACTGAAGTGCTGTGGCGGTGGTGCATGGGGGAATAAAAGTGAGGGAATGAGAGTGGAGGGGGGGGGGCGAGAGTGAGAGCAAGAGAGAGAGAGAGAGAGAGAGAGAGCGCAAGAGAGAGACAGAGGGCAAGCCCGGCACTTCCCTTCGCTGCGTAATGATGTGCTCCATTCTGCCTTCCCTCTGGGAGCCTCTCGGCTGAGTGAGCACATCCCCGCACCGCCGTCCATCAAACTGCCTCTCCCCTCACTCTCACAGCATGGTCCAACTCACTCACTCGCTCCACTCTCTTTCCGTCTCTCTCTCCTTCTCTCCTTTTTCTCCTTGTCCCTCTCCTCTTTCCTTCCCTTTTCCCCTGTGCCTTGTCATCTGGTTTGCTCTCAATGTTCCGATTCACGGGGCAGTTTAGAGAGTGCGTTGTGGCTCCAACTGGTTTGCTCGGTCCCCTAGCCAACAATCTCTCCCACTGCTAATCTCGAGTTTCACATTCGACAAAAACCCACACTCAAGACTCCCACCTGTACTGATGGGTAATGTGTATGTTTTAGTCATATGTTTAAACCTAAAAGTCTATTGAAAAGACTTTTTGTGTAGTTAAAAATCTGTCCAGTAGATGTTTGGGTGTGGGTTTTGGCTAACCAAAACACAGAAGGCTGAAGTCTTTTTTTCTTACACAGACCATAACGCCATTCTTCCACAACTATTTCAGAAGTACCCTGTTTTGCTTCCAAACAGCCAGCGGTCAGATGAAATTCACTAATTGAACTGTTTTTCCTTCTTGTTGCGTTTTTTTTTTTTATCATCCTGATGACTTAAAATCCATGGAAGTTGTTGAACCTTGGGAAATAGAACAAAGACTACATCCCTAAAGCTGATACACACTACAGGATTTCAACAGGATTTCAACCCCAATTACCCAGACACACACTAATTGTGGGTCTCACCCCTCACTTCTTTCACTGCTTTTTTCACGTATTTCTTTTACAAAACGGTGCAGAAATAACCACCGCAGCCAAAGTCACATGATTGACATCTTGGGTTTATTTTTTAAGAAAGTGGAATTTGGGGATCAGGCACACTTCACCAGGGATCTCTCCAAGTGACAGACTGCTGTAGAGCGAGAGCCTCGTCTGCGGTTGTGTTGCATCCACAAAACAACCAAATGCAACCAAGAAGAGATGTGCAGAGCAGTACTGCGATTCTGAAAGGCTGCGCTGCTCACACACACTTGCAGAAATCTTCACTTCTCATTAACAAATGTAATCCCCCCAATTACCACATCAGGGCAGAGTAATGATGCAAGACGAGGGAAGGGGGGGGGAGAGAACACTGACACAAAAAGCAGTGCAAACTGCTTCTATAACTTCATTATGCACAACTTGAATTTAAGTGACAGTAAGGAAAATCCCTGGATTATTAATATCTCTTCGATCAGTTTATATCAACCACATGCAGGCGCGCACACACACACACACACACACACACCCCATCTGTGCCCGTCACCTTACCACTCGCATGAGCAGGTAGTGTTTAAACACAATATTAGCATACTCCATCCGGAATTAAGCACTTAAAGCCCTAATTTCCTGTCAAATTATCAGCGAACTCCTCACTTCAACTGAATAGACTGCAACAAATTCATACACTACTAGACTTTTAATATTCCATCTGGTTGGCTTGACACACGTCGCCCACAAATGGCAATTTCAGACTTATGTTGGACAGCGCGGTATAGCTTAACACATCGCACTCTTTAAAGACTGCTGGTCTTCAAATGCACTGCTTGGAAAGTGCGTGTGCGTTCGTGTGGAAGGTTGAAAGGGAAACTGAAGGGGAGCCTACCGGTTAGAAACCAGCGTGGAGGCTTTGCTGTGATGAACTGATAGCGCTACACAGATAAAGGTCAAATTCACTGTGCCTCCACAGATTATTATTCACATTGGCATCAATCATTTATTACTGGGAAGTTGACCTTCACATTATACAAGAATGTAGTAGGTCGTAAGGGAGGAGAAAGTCAACCAAAACCCAAGTAAACCAAAGCGTAACCTTAGAGCGACTACGGCGACACTTCAAACGCTCCCCTCGAGCACGAAACAAACATAAAACTTACAAACGTGCTGAGCAGAGCAGGCTGGCCAGCAGGAATCTGCAGGGGAAGGAGAAGTAATGTACACCCACACTGAAGATCAAGGTAACACAAAGCCTGCCTGGCACTTCCCCTCCAATCCCACACATCAATCAACTTAAGAAAGTCCTAATGGACACTTCCTGAAAGCTGCAAGAGACTGATATGTGCACAGAGAAGCAGCCAGCATGAAAACCGATACAGAGACTAGGTGTCGCATTCTGCGGCACTGCTCTCAGGCTTTTTCACTGCAATGTTAGAACATGGTGGTTAGTGGTACTCTGAGGCTGGTGCACAGGAAAACAAACACAAATTCAGCAGCTGCAACACATGCAAATGGACAGTTGAATTTTCTCTGAGGGCTGCCCGCTGGTGGTGCTTTTTGTTTCTTCGTTTGTATTGCTAAATGGTTAATGCTGCAGTCGACACTGCTGCATGGAACAATGCCTATAACATTATGCACAGTGATTAATAACATGCGCCTTAGCGCGTTCACATGTTTAGACTTCAGACTGTTTTACCATGTTTGAGTCACATCCCTAACAGCATTAGAGCACTAGTTGTATATTCATAGAACACCACTGCCTCTCTGTCAGCGGTGGCGAATCTATTTTAGGACTAAACAGCGATAATGCACTTCTTATATATGCATATATGCCTTTGGTTCTGTACCTACTCTGCATCACCCTATTTTGCACAAATAACTACATATATGAAGTAGAGATCCACTGCTATAATCCACATAGCATTAATAAAGCACTATCAAACACAGATAGTAATAACGAGCGCGTTTAATCATTCAAATCAATGAAAAAGTCTCTGTTTAACATGTTTACAGTCTCTCACTGTACTCTTATAATGATAGAAGCTGTGAGGAGATTAGGAAATGCTGTATGCATAAATGTGGGAGTGGATAAATGACTAAACATGCTAGAATCAATAAAACAGGGAGACTAAGAAGTGCCACATTATGAATGAGTAATATAGTTTTTGTAGTTTATTTACTGGGAATGTAATTCAAATAATCACGATGTACTCAACTGTACTCCAACTTGTCATTTCTGACCTGCGTGACCCTGGATGACCTCAGCTAATGTTAACACAGGACGAAAGCCTCTGATGTGCGGCGCCTGCTGCAAGGCGCATGGCACTGAAGCCTGCTACATTGGAAACAGAGACACTATTACCATTTGAAAGACGGCTGAATTTTACACAGCCTTTTCATTCATACTAATTACGCTCATTTTATTCCTGGGTTAAATTAACAGAAGTCCATTATTAAATGTCAACCGAATGTGTTGTAAGACAGCTTAGACTTACTCAGAAAGTGTCACAGAAACTGAAAGTGTTTTTGCAGTGTGAATTCCTACAGTGTCCATTAATCGTTGCGATCGTCTTTGTTCTGGAATATGGCAAGAGCAAAAACTTTCAATCAACTTAACTGCGCTAAGTTTTAATAAAAATATCAAACAAGTGGACGAAACAAGCAAACATTCAGGCTCATCTCCACTAAGAAATGCACACAATACAAGACCACAAATGCATGTCCTGTCGGTCAGGGCCTGGCTGTGTTCTTTGAACTCAACACCATCAAAAGGTGAAATAATTGGCAAATGAAACGTGTTATGGCTACACAAAAGCCCATTCAGAGAGGGGAACCTAGATAAAAGGCGAGGAGAGTAGAAGACCAGATCGCCAACAAGCACAAGCGCATGTCATTTTGCTGCACACACAAGCAACTCGTCCTGATACGCTGCTGGAATACATCAAAACAGGCGCAAGGTGGCTAATTAGTGCTCATTACACCGAGAGCCAGATTTCTTACATCAGCAAACAATCACGTCCATCAAAGGTTAACGTCTCCGATCAAACAAGGCCGCGTGTCTTTTCTGTCTAACATTTCAGGTTTTTATTCACCCAGCTGACAGGGGCTTGGCAGTTGCTGGTGAGAGACAGATTGGTGTTTTGACATGCGTGGTATTACTTTCTTCCATTACCATAAATCCTACTCATCTACTTCCTGCAAATCACTCTGTTTTGTTACACTTCATTCAACTCTAGAAGGAAGACGTTATTGTTATCGACACTTACGTCTCAGGACATCTGCATTCCCCTACTAAAAGGTGTACGTGCACATACAAACTTTCCCCCAAATGTCAGATCTGTGCTGTGTAAAAACCACAAGATGAAAAGGTTAGTGTATGGGGATTCCTGACCTGGGCCATACATTACTCATAGCTGTAGACACCACATCAGTCAGCTGATGAGAAGTGTTGGCGGCTTCACACACACACACACACTATAAACACTGTAATGCACTAACAGGTTATACGGTTTATAAAAACAACAAGATGACTGGGTTTCACAAAAAACATACAACTGCCATCACCCTGTAATGTCACCCTGTAATCTCAAAACGATACACCAAATCAAACCTCTTTGACGAGGCACGCTGGTCCTCAGCATTTCGGCTTTTAACAGTGATTTAGGAAAACTTTCACAGCCGCGGTAAAAACGTCAGTTGCCATTAAGGGACTCTGCTTCAAGTTAATAACAAATGCTGGCAGGTTTCACACTTGTGCGTCACACAGGAGTTGTACCAGAGAAGCACTTCATCATCACTGACAAATATGCATCACTTACAGGAGAGGAAGCGACTGAGAACCACAAGATTTCCTAACGGTTAATAGACTCTCGAACAGCAGTATTCAAGCCGACAGAAACATTTATATGGCACCGACTCCTCTTTCTCTCTCTCGCTCTGTCTGTCTCTGTCTCTCGCTCTCTCTCTCTTTTCCACTTGTCAGAGGAAAACAGGATACAATAATAAACACCTGACAGCCTGAATGCCTTATATGACGACTCCAGGCCATAGACAGGAACAATAAACACAACAGAGATACAGACACACACACACATTCAGCAATCACACTGTAAACAGCAGAGCACAGAGGACTGCATAAGACTGAGGAAGGCAAAAACTGCAGCTGGATTGAGGATGATGATGATGTGTGTGTGTGTGTGTGTGTGTGTGTGTGTGGGGATTGCGTGTTCTCCTATTGCCAGCAGGTCTGAATTCCTCCAGCACATGGAAAGATGTACAACTTTACACCATGCAGAAATAAAAGGCAGCAGAAATCAACAGGGTGTATAAAACAGGAGCATCTCTGCCTCTGAACCAGGCTGGAGTAGGAAGGTGATGTGCACCAGCAGCAGGATTGCATTAAGGAGGCAGACTGAGGAGGGGGGAAAGCCCTGGCTTGTGGATGTGCCCTAGCTGGTGGATGTGCCCTACCTTGTGGATGTGCCCTTCCGTACGTCGCAGATGCTGCATTTAAACGCTTCCGCGCTGTTCCTGAACGTGCACACGCTACAGTCCCAGTAGCCGTCGTCCGCCGCCGGCTTGGCTTGTCTTTTTGGCCTGGGGGGGGGGAACAAGACGGAAACATTTCTATCAGGTCAACTTCACTCATCATACACTAACTGAGTGTCGACTCGTAATGTAGCGAAGATCACCACAGCCACACAAGTCATCCAGTCAAGTGACAAATGTCAACTCGGAATCAGGACTAGATGAGCTAACTAACTAGCCTGCTAACTAGCGCAGGGTTTTTTTTTCTCTCTTTTTTTTTCCTCTGTAGAGCTATAACACTCACTCCACTAACACTAACACACACACACACACAAACACACACTGTCCGATTATACCCTAGCGTTAGCGCGGTCAGGCTATAGCTAACGATATCCAGGGTTAAACCAGACGTCCAAAATGTCCTTTCAGACCAGGAAATTCGACACAGCCGAAAGTGGCAGTTCGTACATTTTTTTCCTTTCGACGAGGCCCGGTGTATCCTCCTGTAAATCTCCCTTTGTCTGACTAGCTGCTCGAGTCAGTAAGGGGTAGAGAGAGGAGAAGCCGCCATGGCTGCACTGTTCTCGCTCTACAGCACACAAGCCGAAGAAAAGCCTTCAGCCTCCTCGAAAAGCGTCTGAATAACGAGCCCGAAAAAAACGGCACGAACAAACACCAGTCTCTCGGGGACGTCCAAACGGTGGCGTTTCTTACCTGGTCGGGCTCTTTTTGTCTCCCATGATGGGGGAAAAACGTCTCGCGTAAAAGAAAAAAGGGTTTCTTTCTGGATTTGAATAAAAAAAAGCTCGAGTAATGAAGAGTAATTGTGAGGACGATCCACACCGCTCTCGAACCGCCGCTAGCGCAGGCAGGCAGAGTCGCGTTCACGGACGGGCGCGAGGCAAAGCGAGTGCACACCGCGTGACTCCGCACTGCCCAATCAGAGGCGCCTTCGCTTTAAAGTCTCGCTAGGAAACGGAAAATAGATCCAGCAGTAACAGCGCTCTGCTCCTGGGCTACAAACTGTCCGCCTTTTACTCGTCCAAATACTGAAGAGTCCGTGTGTATCTCTCTCTCTCTCTCTGTGTGTGTGTAGGTCACAGTCTCGGAGGCTTGTTCTGCGGTTTCGCACAGTAAGGGGAAGGGCTTAGAGAGGAGCAGACAAGTTCATGTCGACTACACTGTTACATACAGCAGCCTGGTTAACTTACACCAATCTGACTATTCCTCATTCCTGAACCACCTAGGTAGAGCCAGTAATGTACCTGATCCAGCTGATCATGGTTTACATATCATCAACATCTAAATACCTGAGCAAGGTGTGGCTGTGGGCCTGGGAATCTGGGAGGATGCAGAACACACACACACCCCAACACACACACCCCAACACACACACACACACACACACACGCACCATCTGCTAGGTCATTCACCTGATCAGGGTTGACATGGATCCATAATCTAAACCCCGAGTGAGACGGGACGCCAGGCCATCTCAGGGCACCAGGCAGACATGTTCACATCCTGGTTCAGTTCAGCAGACGTCTATCTACAGGTACGTTTTTATGAGAACCTGTAGCCTGAAATCAGGATTTCACACACCTCCCTCCTCTCCTCCTGCTTATAAAGTAATTCAGAAAGGATGGCACTGAAATGCTTGAAAAGTGTCTGTCGGTGAACGTGTCTGAGGTATTGTAGTTCTACAGGTCAGCAGAACACCAGCACACAGTCCAGGGCTAGGGCTGACCATTATTTTTCCAGTAGCTCAGCCTCTAACCTGTTGATTCACTTAAAGCCGCATGAGGGCAAGAGCATTCGACTCTGACAGGCGTCGCGATGTCAGAGACAAGAGCCGCTCTGTGGGGGATGTGAAGTGTGAATCATCAGTCTCACTAGCTCTGGTCATTCACGTGTCATTGTGCCTGTCCTTTCTCTCTGACAAGGGGATGTACCACTGGGTCATTGTCATCTGATTTGCCCTCCTCTCTGTCATGCCATGTAAGTGAAAAATGAAATGCTCTGGTATGCACTTAACTTGTCAATCATGTCATTTATCTACTGTGTTATGCTTGTCATCAAAAAAGTGCATTCAAGACTTGGTGACAAGTGAGCTATGGGTGACATATAGATACGCTAGATCATCATTTACTTTCATAGATAAACCTTTGAATTTACCGTACATAACCCTAATGATCAGTTAAGTGAGGATTTCTGACTGTAAAGTACCTACAGATAAACAGCAGCTACCAATTTCTTTATCTTCCTGCCTTTTAAAAATGTGATACATGTGGGCGTAGGGCAAATTAGAAGCGATGATTCAAACGATTCAAGCAATCAAAACTGAAAGAGCACAGAGACGAAATCAAGCCGACTTCTTCCCACATCAAACCCAGATGCTGCCTTTGTTCTTCATGCTTGATCCGACATGAAACTCCGTATGAACAGAACCTGCTGATTATGACCATGTGTCAGACTTTTTTTTTCAAGTTCAATCTTTTTCTTTTAAACTATTTGTTCAGCAAGTTTAACAATAGCTATAGCCACGGAGCATCTTTAGAGAAATGCACTTTGTACCCATAATGAGGAAGTGGCAAGAAAAGTTCCCTGTCATGGTATGAGGTTACTAATGAAAATATTGTCAGCAGCCAAAATTTCAGCTGTGGTCATATATCTCAGCTTTAAATGGAATAGGAAATGATCTTAGATCATATGGGATGATGTGATAAAAACGTCTTGAACTAAATGTCTATATAGGTTCCCAGTATGCAGAGAAAGCCTTGACTTTTTTTTCATACCCAGGGATGTCAACAGAGGGTAATTGGGGAAGGGGTTGTTGTCCCAGCAGGAGACCCAGGGGATCCATTGACATTTTGAGTAGGCATTTTGCTCAAAGAAAGAAAAGACTTCTGCATCATTTTGATTCAGTTTTGAAAACAGATCTCAAGATAGTAAAAAAAAATCAATTGCTGGCTCATTATCCTAACTAACTGGTATATCTGGTGTATAGACACAACTGGTAATGCCAGTTTAAATAGCTAGAACAATAAAGAATACCTTCTCGAATTATGCTGTACACACCCATATGTATCCCTTCTTCAAACTGTTGGAAGCACATAGTTGTATAGAGAGGGTTGTTTACTGTAAAATTATGATTTCTCTCCACTGGAACTAAGAACCACAATCATGTTCCAGCATGACAGGTCCCCTGTGCACACAACAAGCTCCATGAAGACATGGTTTGCAAAGCTGGCGCTGAACGAAACCCTGACCTCAAAACCCCACTGATGACTTTTGGGATGACCTGAACACAAATACCCGCTACAAAATCTAGAAATCCATCCGAGGAGTGTGGAGGCTTTTATAACAGTATAGGGTGAAGAGCTAGACAGGGTGAGGCAACATCTCGAACTTAAATTTCAGAAAGCACATCTAGGTGTGTGGGTCAAGTGTCCACAAACCTTAGGTCTTATACTGTACTCAAAGGAAGCACTTAATACAGCAGCAGGTCACAAATTAATTATGTTCATTAAACACTTCATCAGTTGAAACACTGCTGATCAATACATTTCTTACATCAATACATTTCACATCTTGTTGCCTTCACATTAGTGTAATATAAAATAAACAAAAATTTAATGAGGCATTTTACTTAAGCTAGATTTTTGGATAAATTGCCTTGCTACAATATCAGTCTGTTTCCATGAATCACTGTCTATGACACATTAATAGATAATGGCACAGGGATTTTCTATTGATACTGAAGAAAATGAGCTTATCTATTTTATGATTGGTCCTGAATTTCACAGAAACAAATAAATAAACAGAAAAAAATAGACATCATCAGGAGATTCAGAAATAATTCCTGTTAAAATGTAAAGGACTTTCTTCTGGGTATCAGTTTATACAATTACTACTTTATACACAATGCAAATATAAAGCTATATTAAGCTTGTTTAGTGCTGTAATAAAACTTTCAAAGAATCTGGAACAGTTAAATATTTACCGGGAAACATTTCAGAATGACACGGTTTCGTAGAATGTTAGTGATTTCAAGTTTTCATGTTAATTATTAATCCTGAAAGACTCACTTGAAATACTGTTGAATTGTGGTCTGGTCATATGAGGCTAAAATCAAACGGGTTGACTAGGAAAGCAATTTGCATGTTTAGGGATAAGGTGCATAGTAATATTCTAGTAATACTATGTACCCTTTTCCCCCAAGCATGCAAATTGCTTGTTTGCTTGAATTTAAAATAAGTCTTCCCAGGATTTATAATGCTAGTATGCACAGTGATTCAAGGATTTCTTTACTGTACAAGAGTGGAATACATTATAGTAAATATTACTACTGACTATACAGTTTATCACACCACATTATACTGAAAAAAATCTTCTTATTATTATAATTGTATTATTCTTCTTTCTATTATAAATTGTGGTCCCACAGGGAGTACCTTGTTAATGTCTGAAAGTGATACTACAGAGAAAAAGACCTTACTGCAGCCAGTCTTGTATAATCTCAGTGACACAGGGCTCGGTTTCTGTTTCCGTTAATGTTCACTGATATAACCTCCTTAAACGCTACCGATTTATTTTCATTATTTATTCGTTCAGAGGAGGTTTTTTATCGAAAGGAACAAAACAAATTCAGAACACTAAGAGTAAGCTATATTTCTGGTACAAAGGTCACAAGCTCTTTAGCCATTACCACCAGATCATTTACCTCCAGTTTTTTGCTCCAGTTACAGTTAGGTGTTCACTTTCACCTACTTTCTACCACTTTATGTCTTATATACACACATTGTGATAAACCAAACTCCCTATATATCTGTTAATCATCTGTGTGATCATAAAAACAAATCAGCAAAGTTTGATTTGGTCGTCATGAACATGCAGTAAAATAAATGATGAGCGGTGTACCTGCAGGGTATAGAGAGCTGGTTTGCTATTGGTAATGACTCTGTGTGATTTGTTCTACTTGACCTTTCACCCTGCAGATAAAACACATCTGGCTGCTTGCCCTAGGGACTGTTTGTTGTTGGCTAGACCCACCATGTGTGTTTGTGTTTGTGTGTGTGTGTGTGACTTCAAAGATGCTTTGAGTGTTCAGTACACAGAGCGGTGATATTTGGTGATCTATCTCCTCTCTCTCTCTCTCTCTCTCTCTCTCTCTCACACACACACACACACACACACACACACACACACACACACACACA
>JAOVVF010000017.1:6763896-6775708 GCA_028565595.1 Duopalatinus emarginatus | reverse complement strand
CAAGAATTTAACTAAGCACTCTTGTAAGTCGCTCTGGATAAGGGCGTCTGCCAAATGCCGTAAATGTAAATGTAAATTCAAGGCCAGTTCTCTTCTTGAACTAGTTGACTTCATTTGTAAACTGTGCCTGTGGAAGTGCTTCAGTAACTTATTATCTTATTAGTATTTTCTTTTACATACTCTCAGTCAAGACCAAATTAAACAAGACCCAACATCCAAACCTGAGACAAGTCCA
Source organism: Duopalatinus emarginatus (assembly GCA_028565595.1). Classification (NCBI taxonomy): domain Eukaryota; kingdom Metazoa; phylum Chordata; class Actinopteri; order Siluriformes; family Pimelodidae; genus Duopalatinus; species Duopalatinus emarginatus. The sequence goes on along the minus strand of JAOVVF010000017.1, from coordinate 6,775,473 downwards.
AGCTGAAATACCTATAATTCAGAGACTATTCTGAGTCACTGCAGAACGGATCTAAAGTCTTAATATCTGGAGCTCTACAGCTATAATATATAATACATCTAAATAGCAAATGTTAAAAGAGCAGATAAGAAAGACAGCACAGATCGTGCTTCAGTCTCAGAGGAGATTTCAGTGCTGTTGGTGATTACACACAGGAAACATTTACATTTCCTGACAGTAAAACTGACTGATGAAATGCCACTGAAAAAAATGGTGTGATATAATCAAATTAATTCTCTAGAGAAAAATGACTCTGGAGGGTTTTTTTCCCTTTGGAAAGAAAATGTATGTTTGCCATATGTCTTTCACAGCTCTGAAATAAGGTGCAAATTAAATGAGTTCTCTTCCCTGGATGATTGTGCCATATTTGAGTAGTATACAGGAGATAAAAAGCTGTATGTGTTTCATAAAACATAGCAATTCATCAAAGTCAGTTGCAGTAGAGGAATCAAAATGAGACTAAAGCACTTTAATTGAATTGCATGAAATTTCCTGTGATATTTAATGTGACATGATGATAAGCAAGCAGGATGCAAGTGCATGAAAAATGTTGATATAAAAAATACATTTGTAGGCACTTTTGATTAAAAAGCAAGAAAATAACACATAAAGAGTGGAATGTGTATGAATAGACAAAACTTGAGAGTGTTGTGAATAAGCTAAGGTATTTATGGGGTCCAGATGATGAGCTAACGGCAGATACAGAGCTTTGAAAGCGCTCTACTGAGGACACGTCCAGGAAGGACGCCTGGCCCTAAGGCACAGCTCAGATGTCTTTTAACTGGAGTGTGAAGTTGGTGTCCTTGGTCCGTAATGATACCTTCTGGCACTCCATCATGCCAGAATACATGATGGAACTGCGCTTCATGCATTTTATTGGTAGTAAACTCAAGGACATCACCTGATGATGCCATTCAGAATTTCCACTGGATGTTTGATGCAGGCAGCGGTTGCAACAGTTTGCAATTGCACTGTGTAATAGAGATGTAAAACACACGATTAGTAATGAACAGATAACGTGTTGCGGATTTGAATAGAAGCAGCACAGTTTCATTTGAGCTGAAATCCTGATTGAAGAAAAGTTGTGGTTGATGCAAGTATAAAGAAATCCACATTCATTAAGAGGTATGCTAAGTACTACATGACTATGCATGAATAAACAGCATTGCACTGGTGACATTGGTGGCATTGGCATGGTCAGGATAGGGATGGTTTAAATCAGGCTAGTTTATTGTTTAAGTCATTAAACCTACTAAATGTGGAAGAAGCAGCCGTTATGTCTCACATGTACATTGCAGCACAGTGAAATTCATCTCTTCACATATCCCAGCATGTAGGAAAAAGGGATCGTAGAGCTCAGTCAGCCAGGATATCGTGGCCTGGACCATAGAGGGTTAAGGGCCTTGCTCAGGGGACTAACAATGAGTAGTGATGCTTGACCTGCTAACCTTCTGAACAGTAATCCAGACCTTTAACCAATGGGCCATGTATGCTGTATTAGGAAATATAGCGAAACAGTCATGTAAAACTCTATAGCTCAGGTAGTCAGGAACAACGTGAGAGATGTAGCTGAGGTTGAGGAAGTAAGTTCTGGCCACGCCCACTTTAAATGTAATTAGATAATGGTTTTGCATTATATTCCTACAATCTACTCTATCACGCTCTCTCCTCTTTTTACTAATTGTCTAACATTGGCTCTTCACCAACATAATACCAACTATGTACTATGTTTAAAAAAAAAACAATTATATTGATGCAACATTTAGACCCAGAGATAAATCCAGTAAGATATAGAGTGATGGTTCAGTCTTGAGAGAGTGAGAAATCCTTGTTTAGACTTTATTGTCTGTTGCTTTAGAGCACTGCGAGCATGGAGGCATGAAGTGAGTGTACGTGGGTGTGAGACGGAGCGAAAGATAAAGTGCGTGTGCTACAGAGTTGTGGTGGGCTCACTGGGGCGAAGCATTTCACTGTAAAACATGCAGCCAGGACAGGTCATGTGTTACACATTGATCCGTATAACTGCAGCAGAGAAATCCCACACGGCGAGATTGGTGTTCCTGCCAAGTACTCTTAAGACCACAAGAGTATTCAGGCCAGGCCAGACCACTAACATCCATCTGATATGATCTGGTGGAATTAATGAGACAGGCTCTGTGAAAATTGTAGAAAAAAAACAACAGCTCTTTTAGTGGAACCATGTGAATGTTGGATATAAGTGAACTGAACTGCACTTCTATACCACCGTCTGTTTAGCCTGATGTTTGTTTCTTTGCTTTATCAGTGTTTATGTGTAACTGCTTGAGTAATACTAAGAGAGTTTTCCCCAGAATTTGTCCTATCCATCCAGAAATCATGCGTGTTATTAATCAGACTGTGAATGTTTCCTATGTTTCTTTCTCACGGGTTATATGGTGAGCTGCCAAGAAGCACATGTCAGAAAACAAGACCCTCTCCAAAACCAAAACTGGTTTACAGTCTCATTTTTTTTTTTTTGCAGCCGCATTGTTTCTGTGGCCTATAAAAGGCAAGCATGCCCAGCTCCACTCCAGTGACAGAACCACCCAAGCACTGGAAGGCTCTCTTACAGAGTGGAATCTGAAGGGAACGCTCGAGGATCACAAAATGGGTTTGGAACATTAGGGAATGGAAAATGTCTGCGTCCATTTATGAAAACAAAACGAGTCATAAGTGAACTGTCTTTATAGATTAGGAGAATGAATTGTGTATAAGAAGCAATCGGGCAATTTAAAGTTTGCCACATTGATACAGTATATAAAAGTTACAGTTTAAAATTCTGGGTTGATAGCCTGTGTAATATACTAAACTCTGGTTATTATTTCAGTTGTGCTGGGTATAGAACAACGGTTCTCTTTTAGAGACTACAAAAACATACAGCATGAGGGTTTTCCAAGAGTATCACTATATACAATGTAAAAGTGTGATATTGAGATGGTATTAATATTACGATACAGCTGGGGATGCTGATCTGTGAGCAATCCAATCTGAGCGTCTCTACGGACCTCGAGTATGAAATTCTGCCTTATTTCTTGGCCAGCTGATATGAAAAGAAGGTGTGTGAGAGCCCTCAGTGTTCGAGCGAATAAATCCCAGAGCGACACTAACACAGTGCAGATGTGTAACAGCGGCATCTGCACCGAAGCCAACAGCGAGTGGACGACACTAGTGCAGTAGATGAATTTCATGTGGGTGGTTGCCTCATTGATTATGTGTCAAAGGCAGATTAGAGCATGTAAAGATTCCCTGCACCCAGGGATGGAATAGATTACAATGGAACGTAGTTCCTTTAGTTCTGCCTGGAGCCCCAGTTCAGCTTGAGCGAGCTAAAGTCAGTAATTGCGCAGCAGGAAGTGGCCAGCTGACCAGATGTTGGCACCAGAAACAATACACAAATACACAAGTAATGCAACACACACACACACACACACACATATACACTTAGAGTAGCCAGGTTACCCACTGTGTTTTTCAGAGGTGTGAGGGAACTGGAGAATCCTTAGGAAACCCACAGAGTCACAGGGAGAACATGTGAAAGTAACAGAAACCGTTGAACGGTGGAGCAGGAACACTACCCGCCGCGTCAGTGTGCCATTCAGCAGCAGCAGCAAAAACTAAATCAGATCCACATGTAGTGTGGCCAGCCTGGGCTTTTAAAGTTTCATCAGTTCTCTCAGACACGCTGTCACTCACTTTTATAAGTAAATTAGCTGGCAGGTTATTTCAAGCATTTCCAGGAGAATATGTCAGTTTTTCTACAGGCCATCTCAGCTCAGGTGAGGTCATACCAGCCGTACTTCTTCACATTAAAGTGAATTCTTTATAGTCTACATAGACAATGAAAAAACCCCAAACTTGGTTTCTTTTAGATAAACTAATGCATAAGACATGAGATCTTCTAATCATCTATGGTTAAATTCAAACATCTAAGAAAGCTTGCGACCTGAGATAAATACCCTCCAGACAGAGCACCAATCCATCGCAGGGTACACACACACACACACACACAGAGAGAGAGAGAGAGAGAGAGAGAGAGAGCAATTAATGACATCCAGTTCACCTATGGGGGCAGGGAGGAAACTGGAAAAAAAAACCTATGCGGTCACAGAGAGAACACACCAGACTACCTGCAATACCTCTGTGCCACCCCGAGGATAAAATGGAAAAGTTGTATCATGAGAGGAAGCTGTTGTTCTGCTCTGAACTCATTTGGCTTTTGTTTTATTTCTTCTTTTGCTCTCTTTCCTAAGGATGTTGATTTTGGACAGTCTGCCCTGCTGCCCATAACAGTTTTGGACTTTGAGTTTGACCAGTGCACCATGTTGTCAAGTCAAGTGAAAGTGAACTTTTTGCCTATTGTGCATGCACACAGAACAATGTGAGCTCCGGACTTAACCCATTAGTGCAGTGGCACACACTTTAGTGAACACTAGGTAAAGTGAACACTTGTCTGGAGTTGGGGCAGCCCTAAATACTAGTGCCCAGGGAGCGGTTTGGGGGTTAGATGCCTTGCTCAAGGGCACTTCAGTCGTGCGTTGTCCATTGTGGTGATCGAATGTGGAACTTATTCTAAACACAAAGCCACAACTGCCCCTGTGTATGCAGTAGACTGATGAGACTTAGGGCTTGACATCTTAGTTAGAAGTGTAAATGGCTGTTTTAAGTGCTTTGTCCTGATAACAGTGTTAAATGGTTTGTTCAACTTAACCTCAGTATAGTCTGATGTCTATCACATGTGGTTCATGGTTCATATGAAGATCATGCATGCCGTTAATGAGCGCACTTTAATGACACTTTTCTGACACACTGCAGTTAAACAACTAACCAAGGGTTAACACTACACCAGACAGCAGCTCCATACTGAGCTCAGGTTACTGCCCCTGTGGAGTTTTACACATCCTCTCTGCTTCCGCGTGGCTTTTGTTGAGGCTCTCTGGTTTCCTTACATGTCTCCAAAAAGTGAAAGTGAAGTGATTTTTGCATTTAACTCATCCATGCAGTGAAACTTACACACTAGGGGCAGGGAACACACTTGTCTTGCCTGGAGAAGGGGTCACCTCCTATCCATGGTGCCCAGGAAGCAGGTGGAGAATAGGTGCCTTGCTCAAGGGCATTCACTCATGTCTTGTTGGTATCCTCTGTGAACTGGCAACCTTCCAGTTACAAGACCACATCCCTAGCCTTGAGCCATGGCTGCCCCCCTCCCCCAACCCTCCTGTTTTACAAGCCTGTCTATGCTAAATTGTGCCTAGGGGTGAGCGTACTCCTGCTTCGTGCTCAGCGTTCCTAGTATAGACTCCAGATCCACACATCAATATTGATATGAAAGCCCCAGCACAAGTAATCCCACTTTGGTTTGCTTTTATTTATATTTCAGCGTAAGGAAAGTGACAAGCAACTCTCATGCCCTTCTTTGGTATCTGTCTTAAACTACAATTTCACTTAACAATAAACAAGCTGTTTCAGAGCCCTGTCTAAAGATTAGCAGCAGTGAGTAATCGCTGCTGGTCCAAAAGTCATCGGTCTCACCCCCGAGAGCATAATGGACTCTGCAGTCCCATGAGAGATTGCATAAGAAGCAGAGCAGTCGGCGTATTCACTTAATGCATTGGCATCTTATCTCCCTCGACACACTTTCTAAGGCCTTATCCGAGAAGGGAGTTACCAACTGCGCTTGCACTGGCACAGTGCAATAAGGGGTGTTTTTGATTGGTCAAAGAAAGCTGGTGGAGAGACAAAGTAGTGTTAATACCTGAGGTTTAATTAGCTTCATTAGGAACATGGATCAAGTTCATGTTCGCACCAGCGAGTAAGAGAGGTTTCGTTACAGGCACTGCATCGTGTTTCAGCGGTGAAGGTTGTGACAAGGCGAAGAGAGTCCTTGACATTCCCTCAGAGAGATAGAGTGTGTGTGTGTGTGTGTGTGTGTGGTCCAGACAGCAGCAGTGTGACACACTAACGACGTGCTGTGCTGATGATAAGGTGCTACTGTGGCAGACGCGCCCCCTCCTTTCGTACATGGTGTGTGTGTGTGCGTGTGTGTGTGTTGCCATGGCAATTGTAGACTGTATAACTGCACATGTTGGCCTTGACTGTCAGGCCTGACTGTGCATAGGTGCTGCCTGGATGTGTGTATATGCAGATCGGTTTGTGCCCGATGTGAATTTGTGTGTATGTTGACTTTGCCCTTGCTCTCCGTTCCTGCTGTGCGAGCTGGTGTGTCTGAGTGTTGTCCAGATGTAATCCTCACCAGCCAGGCGTTGACTGCTATGCTCCACAAGCCACGGGGGGTAGTCTGGGGGGTGACAAGCTGACACATTCAGGCAGGCACATGCAAGGAGATCTCCTTTCACACATGGCATCACGAAGGGCTCGGCTATGTGAGAGGGGAGGGAGGTAGACAGACACAGAAAAGGAGGGTGAGGGATCCCAAACTGTAATATTCATCCGAGAAAGATTTGAATTGTCGTAATGAATTTGGGGGTCAGGTCGGCTTGGAATAAGACGGAAAGGAAATACGTTGTCCCCTAACCTTCGGATTGTTAAGGCAGAGTTTTATTGAAAGCAGGCACAGACGTGTGGCTTTCTGAGAATGTTTCAGGTCGATAGGATCACCACTACTGTGGCCACACTGCTGTACAAACACGGCCTTCGCTCCATAAATGCATGCTTCTGAACCGCCGCTTTGAACGAGAATTACATGGTGCAAAAAAAAAAAAAAAAACGGAAAAAAAAAACAAGTAACCACTTTCCTGAAGAATGGCGGCTCTACAAGCATAAAGCGATACGTGAAGTTGACTTCTTTCTCTCACAGCATTAGGATTTTTTTATAGTGTGGTGCACTATAATCCAAAGAGTAACCTTAACCAAATGATACAGAAATCAGGAATAAGAAAAGCAGGTCACATTTCCATACAAAGCCATGCAAAGCCATGTTTTCAGACTAATGCGATCAGAACCAGGCACATGACACGGAAATCTTCTCTACTTGGCTTTACTTGGGAGCTATAGAGGAAAATGAAGGCAGAGAGAGGTGGCGAGGGATAGCAAGAGGTAGAAGTAATGAGAGAGAATGGTAAAGAGATGTAGAGAGCGGTAGTGAGAGAGAGATACAGGTAGAGAGAGGTAAAAAAAGAGGTCAAACGAGGTATGATGTCATTTTGTCTTGCCTCCATTTCCCACAGATTGTGAGTTTTACACAGCGTCCTCTGCCTTCCAGTCAAAACTGGTGTTGAAATATTGATCGTCTGTGAGAATTATTAAAAACACGAAATCATATTGACGCCTGCATGCCTTTTGTCCGAGTGACTGCGAACTCGAAATCAATCTCGTCAGAGTGGTCTGCCGAGGAAAGATGATTTATTAATTTTCACACACACACACACACACACACACACACACATACAAACGCTCCACTCGGTCAGGTTCAAGCGCTAAAGCTTTTGTTCGCTAAAAAAAATTAATAAAACATCATTTAGGATGTTAAAACTCATTTAAAGCACTTCCTCTCGGGAGCGCGAGAGCACTCCGCTAGACGCAACAATGACAGCATGTTCCCAGCGCTGACGAGAGACTTACACTTGACACTTGTGTTAATTGTTACTTTACCCTGTGGGGCCCCACTATTCACTGCAGTGCAATTTGAGAGGTAACGACTGGACAATGGTGAGCTAATGAGACTCTCACACATACACAGTGCCAGCGTATTGGATCCGGAGAGGAACTGATGGTATAGCATGTGTATTTCACACACACTCACACACACACACACACACACAGTGCCAGCAATCAGCATGTATTAGTAAAGCTTTGTCTGTTAAGAGCTGTTGAAAGGCGTTCTCCGAGTTGGCTGCCTGTGCTCAACGCTCCCCTGCATGATTTACATAGCTCCAGTCAGAAGCTCGCGCTTTAACCGTCACTTCCAAGAAATGCACCTTGCGTAACAGCACTTAAAACGAATCTCAATTCAGAAGAAAGAGCTCGGCAATCCCGTGCACGGCAGAATGGATCATAACAAACAACCCAGTATGCATGTTCTAGATGATTCTACAGTATGTGATAGGGACCTGAACACTGGCTGAACATGCCAGTGTAGACACGCATACGTATAGTGTGTGTGAGTGACTGTGTGTGTGTGTGTGAGAGAGAGAGAGAGAGAGAGAGAACAAAAGCAATCGGGCAGAGAGTCACTGGAGAAGGCAGCCTCTGGAGTGCCACAGATTCATTTCTTCTCGAGGGCTTTTCATCAGCTCAAGCACAAGAATCACTTTGCTCTAAGGACTGAGACGATATTGAGCTTTCTATCAGTTTCATAAGCAAGAGCTGCTGAGAGGGTCTAGGCCTTGTGTGTGCTTGTGTGTATAAGCAGTAGACATATTGTCCTTGGTATGGAAGCAGAGCGATAAACCTACAGTAGGTTAGTGATGCATAGAGACAACGACAATGTGTTATGGTAGAGAGACTCTAACAGCGAGACTTATTGGTGCTCAGGACAGTAAGTCACTAAAGAAAGATTTACAGAAAAAAAAAGCAGACGCAGAATCTCACCTTACACTTTTATAGCATCGGCCTTTTAGAGGAGCCTGAACTTTTGTTTTTCTACCACTTCGTTCCAGGATGGAATTTAAGGACCTGATCCAAGCAAAAACTGACCAATCAACAGATGTTGGACCACACACATGTACACACACGAAAGAAACGGCAGCTGCTGGAGTGGAACTAGTTCATAAACGAGCAGTAGCTGGGAGTTTAATGAGGACCTCACACCAATGTCAGAGCCAGCCATAATTACCTCACTCTGCAGATGCTGGAGGGAAGGAGAAAACACACACACACACACACACACACACACACACACACACACACACAGGGCCACATTCATCTAATTTTGTCAGCCGAATATATTTAAAAGGCAGAAATGTCCTCTTAGCCACAGGTTAAAGCCATTAAAAAGCTAGCACTGAAAAAGCAGGGGCCAACATCTCGTAAAAGCATCCCGAGACAGCCTTCATAACAGGAAATATACAGCTCTTTAAGATGAAAAACAGCAATGCAACACACTGGCACTTAATCAATGGCAGGACCTGGAGGGGAGTGACTGCTAGTGTGCCGTGGATGGTGGGATGAAGGAGGACAATTTGATAGTGGTCAGACCGATGACTTGGCTCCCGAGTGCCGGAGAGCATGGTCAGCTCTTCTCTAGGGGAGTTGCTTTAATGACACCATCCATCTCACCAACAGTACAGAGAGCCTTTGCAGCCATTATCACCACCTCTGAGGAAACAGTGGAGGAAAAAGAGAGAAAAGTAAAGATGAACCCGATTGTGCCTGTGACTGAGGTAGAGGCAAACTGCAGGCACCACTCCGTTTCACTCCGTCATGTCACTCCAAGGGCTCCACAGACCGCATGAGTCTTCATGAATCTCATTTAAACTCATCCATTCCTCCAGTCGCAGGCCTTAAGTAGCTCTCCCAGCACCTCTGCAGGGCTGATATTACACCGCTCGATTTCAACAGTCTTTTAGGATTATTACTTGTCTCGTCATATGAGACGATGCCAATAAAATCTTGGCCGAATTCTATAACAGACTGTGTAGTAACATGTGCTCTCCATGTCAGACAATATGATGAAGAGCCTCTAACGAGAGTTCTACGATTAAAGAAAATTACTGCGTTCTGCTTATGCCATTAATCATCAGTCAATGTGATGTAGTGCGTGTGCAGAAAATGGGCTCGTATAAATGAAAACAAGTACTCACTGTAACAGTAGCAATGTCATACATAGAGAAGAGGAGTTTGGTAGTGAAACATCTGTCAGACTACACGTACAATATGTTAATTAATGTAAGCAGGTTATTGTTTAAAGGGGCACAGTGGTGCAGGGGATAGCAAGAAGGATCTGAGTCTGATTCCCTGAGTGTGCAGCCAAGTCCTTTCTGTGGGTTTGCTCCCATAGTCCTAAGACATGCAGTCTTTTGACCTGAAGATACTAAATTTTCCCTTGGTGTAAGTGTCAATGTCTGTGTCAGGTTAGGTCTTATCATCTAATCATCACTTGCTGTGGCAGAGAATGAACCCACATGGACAGGTAGAGACAGAAAGCATGAATTTGGCTTTGGGCTGGGAATCATGACAGGAAAACTAAGACTGAACAGATTTACTCTCCATAATTTCCATGTCTATGAGGGAACAGTTGACGAAAAAAATATTATCGTTATGTTAAAGTGATAATGAATTTCACAGCCATACATTTGCACTGTTTTCTATATAGCACACAGTTATAAAAGGGATTGTCTGTAATTGTACTATCCGTGTCACCCAAATAAGGATGGATCCCATTTGAGGCTGATTTCTCTCAAGGTTTCTTTGTCTTGTCATATCAGAGAGTTTTTCCTTACTTGTATTGCCTTTGGCGTGCTCATCAGGGATCTTTTTTCTTTTTTTCTTTTTTTTAATAATTTTATCCCTGATGAGCAAGACAAAGGTGACGATAACAAGGTAAAACTTTCTGAGATGACAAGAGGAAGAAACTCTGAGAGGAACATATATATTCTATAAATGTAAATTTAACCCTTTTCATTTTTTTCTGTAAAGCTGCTTTGAGACAATGTCCATTGTTAAAATTAAAATTGAATTGAATTAAATTGAATATATATACATACACATCACCATGACCCTGTAGTAAGATTAGCAGCTTAAACAAATGTAAAGTTTAATTTACCCTTTATCTGTACCACCACCACAATATCTGTAGCTGTCATGTGACTTTCTATGTGATCTTCCAATACCTCTCTTGAAACGAAGAATCCTTTTGCAACAATTTTGCTGTTGCAGACAAATAATTCTTGACTTAATAATAATGACTGATGTGATGCGTTAATCAACCAACAATTTAATGCCACTGTGTTTTATTAGGTTCTTCTAGTATGATGTTCATATAATACAAAAGCCAGCACAATGGATCACAAAAAAACACATTCAGTAGAAGTAATGAAGACACAAAGGCAGACATGTTGACTTATTTACATTAAGAGCAATGAGCTGTTCAGCTCAGCAAATCTAAGTTAAAGTGAGGCTTGTATGTGGTGCTTCCATACAATTTAGTACTAAATCTGGGATACAGTTGAAAGTCAGAATAAATTCCAGGACTGGCTGCTTGAGGAACTGACATGTATCTGTTACACTGCTAAACAGTCTATTCCCATAATCAAGTGCTACGTTTGATTAGGTTTAATGCAGTCATGCTTCTGCCAGTGATGATAAGTAACTATGTATATTTGTTACTGTACTGTACTTAAGTACAGTTTTGATGTCCTTGTACTTGATACTAGTCTTTTCTTTCTCAACCTCTCATATGGTTTAATTTCCATAAATGTTCAAATGTTCCAATATCTCATCAATGATTCACAAAGACTTCTGATACCTGAAAACATGTTACTGTTTGATTTTGATCAAGAAGCATCATATTGTGGTCTGTCACCCCCTACCCCCCATAGGAGTTCTGTTGGGATCAAAAGGGAA
>JAOVVF010000017.1:6749728-6762264 GCA_028565595.1 Duopalatinus emarginatus | reverse complement strand
TCTCCACATCATTGCATTCAGTTTTTATTCACAATTTGTTTAGTGTCCCAACTTTTTTGGAATCCGGTTTGTATGTCCCACCATCCATACTCCACTTAGCTTTGGTGACCCAGCCTTTTCTAGACTTGGATCTCCCCCCAAATGTGGTCAAACTATCTCCATCTCTCCAACTCTTTCCATATTTAAATCTAATCTTAAAACTTACCCCTTTTCTCTTGCCTATGGCCTCCCATCAGTCTAACCTACTTTTTTAGATTCCCTGTAATAATGCTATTAGCAGTATTTGCTACTGATGTTACTGATTACCTGTTGTGTTTGTGTGTTGAATGTTTCTATGTTACTATCTTTCTTTGTACCAGTAATTGTAAACATCTTTGGGTTTTAGAAAAGCGCTATATAAGAATAAATTATTATTATTATTATTATTATTATTATTATTATTATTAACAACAGCACAAATTAAATAGCCTCAGGTTTTGCTTTAACGATAAAAAAAGATGTCTGGTTGACTTCTTTTTTCAGTTGCAGCCCATTGAGTTAAAATTAAGTCACACAAGCCGTAATTACTATATTATTGGTCGTAAAACAGGTGAAGTTCCGCCTCTGTATGAGGCTTTTTGATTTCGTTCAAGTAAATGAAAAGTTATAGAAACACCTGGAGGTGAGCCATCAATCTAACAGGGGCTGAAAAAATGGTTTAAATAGTGGCTGTGTAACATCTTTAGCAATAGCTCAGCTGGAACTGCAATCTCTCCCAGCTTTAGACACTCTCCCCTGAGAAATACTCAGGGCTGTAGCTGACATTTCCTGCTGATATGCCTTCCCTCCTCGTTTATCGTTCAGTGACTGCCCCTTGCTGTTTTACTTCCAAAGAGACGACAGAGAGCATCTGAAACAAGCTAATCTTCTATTGGTCAGCATCCAGGACTGACAGGAGTGCGAGTTTGGTTTCAACACAAACGGGAGCTGAGTGCTGTCACTGTCACGTGCTACGGTTCCAAAAAAATTAAAAAAGGCCCTGAAATCCCAAGATACAGAGCAAAGAGAGCAGAATGATTATGAAAGTTGTACTTTTAATTAAACATAGCTGATGCAAAAATATGACTGTATGTGACTGAAATGTAGTAACGATTACATGACATGCATTTTCAAATCTACTGTATTACAATCTAAAGAAATCAGAAAAGTATTCAACGTTCCATTCATTTTACATGTTCATGAATAATCAAGAATATACTCAGCACAAACCAAACCAAATGACAGTCCATTATTGGCCATTTTATCTTGTTAGGCCCCTGTGAAAACTCACTGCTTCGGCTCGTCCTCATCGTCGCTGTCGGGCTCCTCAGTATTCAGGATGCGTACACTGTACTGCCGATGCTCTACCAGAGCTGTGTCGCCTTCTGCTTTTGTGATTTTGACTCCATCCAGAGCCACAGGGAGCTGGGAGTCATCTGTCTTTCTCAATCCCTCCACCTCTCCCTTATCCTGTCTTGCTGTGCTGCTGGAGGGAATGGTTATTTGAGGCACGTCCTCTGTGATCCTCAGCTCCTCCTCCAGCTTGTCTCCAAGCTCCTGGATCAGGCTTTCTCCTTGCTCAAGCTCCTGAGAAGTCATTTCAGGTTTCTGCCCCTCCTCTTCACTTTTTGGTACACTTTTATCAGGATCCTCTTCTTCCTCACTGCTGCTGCTGCTGCTGGATTCATCCTCCTCTTCATATTCTTTTATTTGCTCTTCACTCACTTCCTGCTCCCCCTTCTTCATTTGCTCCTCCTGTTCCTCTTCTATCACCAGTTCAGCAGCTTCCTCCAGAAGCTCCAGCTCAAGGTCCATATCATTCTTGTGCACTTCAGCTTTGCTTAAGGCTTCAGCCAGGGCCAACAAGTGCTTGGACCTGAAGGCAGAAACAAAGGTTACCAGATGAGATTCTTTCACAATGACACACAAGCCTGAATAAAGGATGTAACGATCTATAGTTGTAATGTGATATGCTTCTTCCTACTTCCATCACAGCCCCTCCTATCCTGTGTTTTTTTTCTTTTTTTGGGGGGGGTGGGGGGTGGGGGGTGGAAGGTCACTGTATTCAGTATTACATTTATCTTGGGCTGTTCGTATTTCCTTTGGCTTTGTGAATCTGCTTTAACCTTCATGGCCCCATTCTGGGTCAAAACGAATGTTTATGTGCTTGGCTCATTTTTGCTATTGAATATGAAAAAGAAGAATTATAATTTTTCTGCACCGTTTTAAATCTGAGAGGAAAAATAAGAAAAGAGACAAAAATAAAACAAATAGCTAAATTTACTGTTACATGACCTCCAGGTCTCATTTGCAGCTAAATACTAGTCTGGAACATCCTTCACAATTACAAATGGTTTAGAGTGTTTTTACTGTTTCTCCACCAAAACCAAGATGTATTCAGGATTCTATTAATATAGACTATTTTAAGTAGTTTGAGTGTGTTATGGACAAATCACCTTGCTAGTCTATTTACCATAATATTGCAGTACGATACTATTAAGCTAACCGCCACAACGGTATTGCAAAGAGGACTAAATATTATAATAAAGACTTTATTCTTTATGCTAATGAAAGCTTGTATTTTTAGTTATTTCTTATCATATCCACAGCCTTTTATATTAAATAAGTTTTGCACTTTTAAAGAAAAATGCTTTACTCTATTAATTCTATGTTCGTTTCCTGCAGAAATTCCTCCACTGTGATGGCCTATCCACAACATTTGCCTGTTCTTTGATAATATTCAATGTCCAATCAATTTTAATTCATAATGCTTCATTTACAATCAATTCTAATCAATCAATTCACGTCGATCACTACCTTTTAAAATGATGACTCATCCAAAATCAGCTGATCATTAAACCCTTACAGTTCTAATTGTTGTTGCTAGTCAGCATGTCAACTAATGTCAAATGATGCCAAACCAAACAATCTGGTAAATCTCACTGTAATTGTCTAGTTTAATAATACTGGAACATCCACTACATCTGGCTTTAATCTGAAAGTTCACTTCATCATCACTAGCAAACCATGTCAACACTCTGTGTCGGAAGAATGAAAACGTCCATGCTCACAACAAACAAGTGAAATCAAACACTGGTCAAACTTTATATTACATATGGTATTTGGCAGACAGCCTTGTCTAAAGGGACTTTCATTTATTCCTCTTTTTTAAACACTAAGCAGTACAAGGTTAAGAGCCTTGCTGAAGCACCCAGCAGTGGCAACTTGGTGGTACTGGGATTTAAACTCACAACCTTAATCAAAGTCTTAACCACTGCTATCACTACTTTAATAACAAAGAGGCATAATACTAGATTTCTTTAGCTAATATGTGTATTAATAGTGTAGTGCAGTACAGTCTATCTCCCACTTTGTACTGAAAATGACTGACACTGAAAATGACTGACAACCCCAACATTGAAAATTACACTTAAAGGGCAATTATAATTAGGGGCAGCTGTCACCTTGTGGTCTTATGACCAGAAGGTCCCGGGGTTTGATCCCCACAATGGCCAACACCTGATTGAAGTGCTCTTGAGCAAACCCCCAACTGCTCCCCGGGCGCTGTGGTTTGGGGCTGCTCCCTGCTCTGGGCAAGTGTGTTCACTGCCCCCTGGTGTGTGTGTTTGACTTCATGGATGGGTTAAACACAGAGGTCACATTTGTCTGTGTGCAGACACAGTACGCAAATAGTTTTATACTGTCACTTGTATATCGTTATAAAAATTGTAATTGTAATTTAATACAAATTTCATTAACGCTGGCTGCTCTGCTTCTGTCAGCCATAGTAGAATGTAAGAGAAGTTGTGCCTCACAGAATACTGGGACTGCCTACGCAACTGAGCTCTTTCAATATTCTGTCAGAATGAAAGGCATTGCATTGTAGATAGCATTGTGAGAATTGAGACAGGCTTCTTCTCAGTAGAGTTGATAGAAGGACGTAAAATGTTGTCTCTGTAGAGAGATCATTAGATTTTAAGACAGACAGTTATGTTAGCTATGACTTTTGCTGTCACTCATTGGATGAACAAAAAAAAGTAATTGTTGGTGTAGTTTGATGGGATCACTCTCGATTGCCTTCACTGCAAACACAGGTCCTGTCTGGTCCTAGCTCTGAGTAGTGAACACAAGGGTTAAAAATGCATTATGCTTGTTATTACTAACTTTAATCAACTAGACAGAGAAGCTTCAGTGTGGAAGACAAAGTTTTTTTTTTAACCAGGCATGGCCTGTCAGATATACTTAGAGTTTTGTGTCTGAGTAAAGGAGGGAGTACACAAGCGATGTTAGCATTCACCTCACAGAAAAGCTGTCTCCATGGCTACTGTTGGGAGAACTCCATAGTAGCACTTCAGTGCATGCTTATCAGTCCTGCTCTCTGGCTGAATAATTATTTTAGGAGCCAGACAGTTTCTCACACTCGCTCACAGACAAACTTACTTGCATACCCACCATTTGACACATTCTAGCACATCCGCACTTCTGACATCCTTATTTCCCTACAAACACTTGTGGACATGTCCCTTGTAAAAGAACACAACACTTCCCAAGCAAGCGTGGTGCTTTAAATAAACACAACAACTGGCTCCGCTTTCAAGCTCTCCTAAGGACATGGGCTACACCGAGTAACATGACAAAGCTCCCCTTCGAGAGGAAAGAAAAATCTGCTACAATGTGCTGCATGTAAAGCTGATAATGCAAGGGGGCCCCAGGAACATGCATTATTCATGCGCCGAACAAGTCCGGGTCGCTGCCAAAACTCAAGTGGCTGCTACTGAGCACTCCAGACAGCTAGCGGTCTACATCGGCATGGTGATTATCGGAGCGTCCGGAGTGCTTTTGGGGTCGCGGCTTATTTGCTGGGGGTGGGTGAGGAGGGAAACCAAAGGAGGCACAGCCATCGCTGCTTCAATTAGCCCACCACTGAGAAGCGAGATGCCTCCTTATTAGGCAGCCAGGCTAATGATCTCCCGCTTGGTGAGCAAAGCGAGCTATTGAGAGTGGGTGAGTTCAGCTAATGCCTCTGGAGGAGGCTGTTTATACAGCGCTTTAGCCTCGAGTGCTCCAGGCTCAGGAGCCACAGGTTTGAGGACGGTATAAGGCGGAGAAAAGAGCAATCTGTTACAGTGAGGCAGGGGAGCGAGTTAAGGGAGTGTGTGCCACTGAGCCCGTGTTTGCGTATTCATGTGGTGAAAGACTGACAAGGTAAACAAACTCCACGACTCAAGAATGCTTAAATGCGCAAACCTCCCACGTCGTGCCAGAAAGCCGCAAGAGAGATTTGCAGCGCTCGCGCAATCAATAATGCCTAACGTGCTTGCAAACAAGGACGAGAAAGCCTGCAGGATGTAATCTAATCTCCTGAGAATTCTACATGCTCCGAGGCAGACCTGAGCCACCCATCTGTAAACATGCAAGACAATTCCGTGTAGTAGAAATCCTGAACCTGAAACAGTATCATATTCCTTATAGTCAATACAAGTCAAAGGAATAATGTCCTTCAGGGCAAAGTTGATTTAAGTAGCAGCTTTCTTCTTCAGAGGTGTTCTTTTTAAATACGGCCTCAAGCCCTGAGATTCAGATGATCCCGAAAACGGCAAGTGCAACACAATCCCATAAACACACCTGAAAGCAACTGTAGACGTTCCGCTGGAGGAGATTCTATGTCCATAAAAACCAGTGAGGTGCTTCCTGGAGCGACGGTGCTGCAGGAAGTCCCATGGATGTAGCGGCACTTCAAACACACGCGGTATTCTCTTTCTCCCCGTGGGAAGTCATTATTGAGTTAGTGCTGCAGAGGCGTGCTTGTTTTCTCTCTCTCTCTCTCTCTCTCTCTCTCTCTCTCTCCTTCTGTACTAAGAGAATGTGTGCTTACGGTGCAAACAAAGGCTCCTTTTTGGCTGAGGGGGATAATGCTGTGTGCGATTCAGTCACTGGAACGGCACTGTTGTGGCTTGCAGTAATTAAGTGACGAGAGGTGGCTTTCAACGTTGGGAGAGGGAGGAAATAAAAAAATAGGTTGTTATGCCCCCAAAAAACATGCCTGTGGAAAGTGAGCCGACTTTGATATCAATGAAGGAAAGGGTGCAAATTACTCATGTAAAACTACAACGTTTAGAAACCTCCTCACCGGGGCTTCTAATGAACAAATCAAACACATATGAGGAGGAAACACATTTGCACCTTTAAAAAGACTTCATCGCCCTCGGCACATACTGGAATGTTTTGTGAGCGCTTAAATTCTAAACGCGTTTTAATATGCCCCTTGTAATCGATGTAATAAACAGCCACTAATAAGAAACACAACCTATGAAATGATCTCACATGATGAAACTAAACTTGTAATATTCAATGATATCAGAGGCATCCATATGTGGGAGCCAATGGAGCGAAATTAGCTGTGACCTCATGGTGGGAGTGATGACGTACACTATTTCCCCTGTCAATCACATCTGTGAGCTTGTGTATCTGGAAAAGGACAGATAGTGTTGTGGTCAGGGGATTGGAGGCAGTTTGGAAAGATGGAGGGGGCACTTGTGGAGAGCTGGATGCTGAGTGGGAATTGAGAGATGATAGTTAGTAATTTCAGAACAATACCTCTAGAATACATACACTTTTCGTATGGTATTTGGTATTCGGGAAAAACCCTTTCCGAAGACGTTTCTAGGCATCCACAGTGTGTGACATGGAGACACAGTGGGTAGTTTTGTTGACAAATAAACATGAAGGACCTGGGTTTAATTCCCTGGCTTCATGGTCAGGGTAATTTCTGCATAGAGTTTGTGTGCTGTCCCTGTGTCTGCATAAGTTTCTTCCAGATGTTCCAGTTTTTTTCCCCAAAGCATGCAGTCAGGCAAAGCTACAGGTACTAAATTACCCATAGGTGTAAGCATTCTGGGTGATTCTGTGCATCTAGATCTGCAATAGACTGGCAACCTGTCCTGAGTGAGCACTAGCACAGACTCCAGCAACCCCATTACCCAGTAGTAGGATAAGCAACTTAGATAATAAGTGAGAGAGTTTGTTATTCATAGAAGTTTTCTCAAGCAAATGTGTAACACTATGAACTTTGTTACTAGAGGATAATGATCGTATACCAAAACAACACATGGTACTGATGTAGAAGATAAATTTCCAATTCGTTCACCATTTAATTTGGTTAATCAGGTCTTTATAATTCCACAACAATCACGTAGTAACTTTGAAGGTCGTCACTATGGCTACTCTGCAGTCGCCTCAAAAGTTGATGGAAAATAAAGTAGACTTATAGCCCAAAGTTTCGCTCAAATGCGCAATGGAAAAACACCCTAAATGCAGTGAGTCATTGTGTGCGCTGGCCATGCAAGTACACCAACTCCAATGCTGAAAACCAAGATGATGAGCAAGTCCTGAGAGCAGAAACTCTGCCCTCTAACTCACTTCCATGAGTACTTACTGCTGAAAATTCAGATATGTACTGGAGTTTATGGGTAGAGACATATGTAGAGAAATACTATGTCCATCTGTTGTGTCTTGCGTTTGGCCATTTAAAAATAAATGTCGTCTTAATTATTATGTTGCTTATGTTGCCTAATTCAAAATCTCATAAAAACACTTTTTCCAGTATTAAGGCATGTTTCCTGGAATATTCCCTACAATATAGTTATTATATGAGCTGCCTGAGAAGAAAGTGCTCGGAGAACTACATAACAAAGTTGTCCGAAGCTTTTCTGAGAAAAACAGTGCCTTGGTCTTTCCATGTAATGAACAAAATGTGCCTGAAACCTTTTTTTTTGTACTTTACCAGCAGTATAAACCTATGAAGCCATATCTAAAATTCACAGCTTTTAAAGCCAAACCATTGAGCAAGGCATCTAATGCAGTCTCACAAAGGGAAAAAGGGAAGGGCAAAACAAAGAACATTGCCTCAAAAGACCTTTCAATTCAGACAAGCATCTGAAGCCAATTTCCTTGAAAACCAAACGCCTACACTCCACTCGAGACATTTCCAACTTTATTTCCCTGACTGACTCTGAAGTCTTTTATATTTTGATTGCCCCCCTAATGCAGGTAGAGGCTGAAACTCATTTTCCCACAATTCCCCACTGCAAAGAGATTTAACTCTAGCTGACAGATCTCAAGTCCACTCCAGGGGGTGGACTGAATGCTTTTCCAAAGACGTGAACCACATGGCCCCTGCAGGCCACCATCTTTGGCAGCTCTCTAGAACTACCGCAGAGAAGCTTCTGTCCTGTGAGAGTAACGCTTGGCTTGTCACCAAAGTTCAGACAATGTGCCATTTCTCTCGGACTGAAAGAATGAAAAGCCAAGTCCTGAAGTCCGGCACCCTGCGTTGCCATGGTTGCCCGTCGGAATCCAATTGACCCAATTTAGAAGTTTGGAAACAACCACAGAATGCAAGGCAAGATGACTGGAACTTGTCTTATCATGTTGGCAGAAATGCCACGAAGAGAATCTATGCTGGGGTTAGTCCAACAGAAGGAAAATGATAAGAAGGGGGCAAAAACACAGTGCAGTCTGGCACCAATGCTGTGAGGCCTTGGCATCTCGACAACTTGCTTAAGTTTCGGTGAAATGAATAACACAGTAAAAGCATGCCTGTAGTCTCGGACTGTTTTTTTTCTTGGCTAAAATGGATAGCAGAGATTCCACTAGTGCCAAATTTCAAAACTGGAACGGACTGGGCTACTGAAGGGAAAGTGAAATATATAATGAAAGCTTGAAAATCTCATAGTCAAAACAACCTGAAACACCTTTGTGCATATTTTAGGTATTGGAAATGACATTTAAATGCTTGACTCCAAAAAAAAGGAAAACTAGCAAAGATTTAAACTGAAATCTCTCAAAGTTAAAATGAAACATAAGCAACAGCTTGTGCTTTTTAGTGGATGGGACTTGGATAATATTGGCTGACACAACTCCAGGCATGATAAATGCTAAAGCTTGTGACAGCTTGGCAGAAGTTCAGGGTAGTGACTGAGACAAGGCATTCAGGGAACCCTGTCAGTCAAAATACTTGTCTCCAGTCCAGTCACTTCATCCTGTTTCTGATGGGAGGAACCTCACAGCAGCTTAAATCAATCCGATGCCTTTTACGAGGTCATAAATCGCAGCTTGACTTTTCAGCAGGCGAGGACGACTGGACGGAGCACTGCTCTGAGCCTTACCAGCAGTCGGATTTTGGTCAGATGTCGTAAATCATCCGGCGCTCTAGCGCTCATTAATCCTTTTGTCTATGGCAAGCAGCTGATTGTGTCAGAGTGGCGATGAAAGATTTGGGCAGCGTTCACACAAGTGGAAGTGATCAGATAACGGCTCCTACTGAATCATCTCGAGCGGATAACCAGCAGAGCAACACAGAGTTTAAATAATCTGTTATCAGATCTGTCAGGAGTTGAAAAGCTTGCCACAACAAAGTGCAAGAGATACTAGAAGAGCTGCCTATGCAAACCAGAACCAGTGGGGATTTTCATGAAAAACCTATGAAGTAGCAACACCTTCAGTCGTTTTGCATGACAAGTAGGGCTCCTTCCACACAGCAGTCTCTAATGTTTTTAAAAAAAAACGCTGAGCTGCAAATCGATTCTCAACTTGATGTCGGACCAAAAGGAAAACAAGGAAGCTGCAGTATCTTTTCCTTCACCGAATGCCTCGAGGCTAACTTGAAGAACCTGAGAGTCTGTGCGCTGTCTGTCTAGCAGGTCTAGCTTAAGGCCAAACTTTTTTTTAATGAATCACTGGGGTTGTTTACTGAACTAGGAGAGGAGAAAAGAAGAAAAAAAAACAACATTTAATCATGGGTCAATGGCATCAATATCTCAGTCGATCCATTTTGCAACAGATGAAAGGCGTGGAGGAAGACAGCATGCCAAGTTGATATTTACCAGCAATGGAAGGAAACTGTGTTTCCTGCTGTTTCATCTCCTTGATGATTTGGACAAGACTAATCGAGTTCTCTAGCGTGTTGACAGTGGAGCTGTTCCACGCACTCTGCACTCAAGACAAAGTACTTTTCTGTGCTCCACTTACTCCCCACCTCTCATCCTTTTTTTTTTTTCAAGCCAAGGAAATGTGCACATTCCAACTTATTGTGAAGTAGCAGAACAAATCAGACAGCAGTAGAAATTTGTCAACTGGTAGATATTTTTAAATGTCATCTGTACTGTGGTTGTGAAAAACTCCAAGGGCAATGCTTTGTTTTGGCTCAAACTACTACACACATGTCCATGGGGTTGTTGAGAGAATGCTGCTTTCTGCTTTATGCTCTATAGGAGTAGATCAATTGACTAAGCATCCCAATTTTGCCAGTGGACACACACTCACACACACACACTCACAACAACGGGCAATTTAGAATCACCTGAGTGACGTAATCTATAATGTGTGCAATTAACCTGAAAACTAAAATCTGAAAAAAAACTTACAATAATGTGTTTTTATGAATATGCACACCCTCTTATATTTGGGAATGCAACTGTTCAGAATCAGAAATACTTTATTGATCTCAGAAAGAAATTTCACGTGTTACAGCTGCACCCCTTTATACAAACAATAAACACTTTTATAATTTAAAATACAGAGAAATTCACCATATTTACACCAGATTCTGATACATACAATAAAAGGCAGGGGCTGAGATGATGAAATATGGAACATACTGAATAACGGAGTTCAAATTATTACTGTACCTCTGACTAACTTAACGACTCATAATAACTTGCACAGATAAACTATAGTGTCACCCATTAAATGAGGAGTTATAGAGTTTAATGGCCACAGGTAGGAATGACCTCCTGTAGCGCTCTGTGGTGCACTTCATGGTAACTAACCACATTAAATTACATTCCAACTTATGTTAAATAGTAGTCAATACACACCTGCCATCTATTTATGCGACTCCTAAAACATCCTCAGTTACATCTTGTAGCAAACGCCTTGGTCTGCAACGAGCTAACAAAACATTTAAGGGATTGTTGAAAGGTATCAGTCTAACTATTATCTGTAACTATCATCACTATATTGTGTCAGATGGAACTGTCTTAATCCTAATACCTAATTACATTATTTACATCTCTACCTTACAGGAATTACATCTCTGTAATCATAAGCATCAGCCACATCAGCTTGTCTAGTCTTACTGAGCTTAACATAAACATGATCCTCATCCTCACACTTGTCTGAGGCTGTAAACAGTTAAACATTTATAAAACCTACAGTAGTAGCGTTTAAGCAGTCTCCCTCATTTATTTGATGATGTGACGACGCAGGCAAATTTTGGCAGCCGGTATTTTTGCAAACAGAATCGATGAAGTTCATGTCAATTTCACTACGATGTATAACTATGTACAACATGAACAACAACTTAACATTCATTTAAATGTGTAAGGAAATAAACCAGTTTATCTTAAACCAGTTTAACATCTTTAATTAGACTAAGATTCGACAGGGTTTGTTAAACTAGTCTGGAATCAGTGGTGGACGAAGTACCTAAATCATGTGGTTGACTAAAAGTACAGATACCCAAAGTAAAATATTACACCAGTAAAAATAAAAGTCCTCTGTTTAGATTTTCACTCAAGTAAAAGTACAAAAGTATTCATTACCTTCAAATGTACTTAAGTATCAAAAGTATTATGTAATTATTGTTGTATGTATTATGTTAGTATAATAAGTATTATGATTTACTATGGCTCTAATATCATTTTTGTAAGACTCATTTTATGTAAAAAGTCACTCTTGGTTACCAATATTTCAATACAATGTCATTAATTAGTCTGACAATGAGATCTATTAAGCTTTGTCCATTAGGTAGAACCAAATGGCTATTAAATTACATTTAGATTAAGATTTACTGGCAACTTAGTTACAAGTTTAGGTTTAATTAAACAAACTGTTTTCTCTACAAAAAGGAAACATTCAAAGCATTAACCACATATCTGTCAGTCTCCCCCTTCTTGATAAATAATGAAGACGATGAAGCTGGTAAAGCCCGGGTGTATAGAACGGCTTGGGTGGGCGGGGCTTAACTTCAACAGACAATAGCTGTCTAGATCCTGCCCAAGCGTAAAAATAGGTCCAAAAGTTTTGCGAGGCAAAAAAGGAAATTTGCGCACCAAAAAGCAAAATCTGTAACCCATAAATAAGATTTTGTGATTGACAATGCACAGATTTTGTTTTTTGGTGCGCAAAACCTTTGATTCTATTTTGACACCATACTACTGTTTCATCTTGTGTATTTTAAAAAAATTCACTAAAATAGGGCCAAGGGTGCTGTGACAAGTTTGAATTTTGTTCCATTTTCTTTCCCACTGGCACTCAAGGCTGCTGCACTGATGGGATAACTATGTCTAGCCTAACCCACTGTTAACAAAGTGCGCAGTGTACCCTGATTGGTGTCATTATGCACTTCTTTCATTTTGAAACGTTACATATTTTATGCACGCATGAGACAAAAGTAACGACAGATTTTTTATAATGTAGTGGAGTAAAAAGTAAGATATTTGACTTTCAAATGTAGT
>JAOVVF010000017.1:6721731-6738874 GCA_028565595.1 Duopalatinus emarginatus | reverse complement strand
GTGTGTATATATATATATATATATATATATATATATATATATATATATATATTAAAAAAAAGAAAATTCTCTTACAGGTTTAAAGGCTACACAAGGCCATCTTCAGCTTTTTCTATCTATACTTCCTCCCTTGATGCAGTCATGAAGGGACCAGCCTTAGTCACTCCATCTGTCTGGCTGTCAGGTACAAACACACACCTGCTCCAATTCCTAACACACACACACACACACACACACACAAACATGCACACACTACTGCAGCCAATTCTCACCTTTCACTCTCAAGAGGCCTTACATAAACACACTCACCCAACCACAAGCCAAAAATAGAGTTTTAATCCAATAACATCTGGAAGCACTCCAGGAATAGAATCTCTCTCTCTCTCTCTCTCTCTCTCTCTCTCTCTCTCTCTCTCTCTCTCTGTGTGTGTGTGTGTGTGTGTAACTCAGCATCTGGTCATGTCTTGATCGATAGCTCCTTAAGCCTCTGTCTGCAACTCCCTCACAACACCTACTTAAACATAAAGGAATCACGACGTTCCTGAGTCACCTAAAACGTCCTGAACACAAAAGCGGCTGCCTGCCTTTGTGAGGTTGTTCATTCAGTTGTTAGCGGTTTCCTTCCTTTATTCTGTGAAAGCTACTGATGTCTCAGTCTTGTGTCTCCAACAGCACCTCAGCTCGTGTTGAAAAGAGTGAGTGACAGAGAAACCAACAGAGAAAACTGGGTTCACAACTCGCACATGATGTGATGAGCGTCTAATGAAGATGCAAACCCATGCAAATAATACAGTGTTAGCCATCTATTATATTACCTGCTGACACTAATGAAATGGAAACGTGTCTGCAAACTCATAATGTCTACTGGAAATGTATAATCTATCATTCAGAACTGACACACCATGTCTACACTGTGTTAATCAACACCCCAATAATTCGGTAGCTAGCTGTATTATAATAATACTACAAAACTGCTTGACTTCATCATGCCTTTGTAGACGGTCACCAAAATCAGGGCTTTTGGCATAAATAACTTTCCAGAAAGCCACAAATCTGGCTGTGCTGTCATCCCACTGCTATACAGCCTGTTCACCCACCACTGTGTTACCAAGCGTGACTCAACCCCCCCTTACCAGCTCCGCTGTCGTCACTGCACTCGTGGGCTTCATGACAACGGAACAGCCAACTCAGAAGAGGTTTGCCTCCTCTTCTTTTATTAAAACAAAGGATAAACATAGACAGGGCAGCAGTGAAAAGAGTGAACTTTATATTCATAGTAATGCACAATATAGGATGAATACATCTGACTCTGCTCACTACCTACAGTACAATAAAAAAGTCAATATCACAATGTATTTGAGATAATACTAATTCAATATATTGCATTCTTCATATACAAACAAATCCCTTTTATATGACACATTACAGCACAGTAAAATTATTATTTTTTGCGTATCCCAGCTTGTTAGGAGACTGGGATCAGCGCACAGGGTCAGCCAGGATACAGTCAGTGCCCCTGGTCAGTGCCCTTGGAGCAGAGGGTTTAGGCTCTTACTTAAGGGCCCAGCAGTGGCAGCTTGGTGGTGCTGGGGCTTGAACCCCCAACCTTCTGCTCAGTAACCTCATCACAGCCTTAATCACTGAGTCACCACTGTTCCTAAACTGCAAAATTATAATTATATAAATATATTTTTAACTTTTTACTGTTATGCAAACTCAACTCTAATTGACATTTGTTTCAAGTCCAAACTGATCTAAAATGAGACAGCATATGGAAAGTTTAGTTCCTAGAACTTAATGATTCATGCTACTCAAATGTGAAGAAATTACTCACTATGAATATATACTATAATGTGTCAGAGAAGTGCTGGCATTGCTGATTGTGCTGAATCTATAGGTGTGCACCAGGAAAAACAAAAAACACTCGAGTGACAAAGACCACATGTTTTGCATGTTGCATGAACTTTCATTTATCCTTAGTAACTGCCTGATCAGCGTTGCAGTAAATTAGATTTAGGCAACTAGGTTGCTTATATTTGGGAAAATAAAATCAATTAAAAAAGAATTAGTAACAAGTGTGTTAAAAAAAACAGTCTCACATCTCTAACAGTGACGGAATCTAAACTTGAGAATTGTCCGACCGTGCTGATGGTGCTGGTATTTCTATTGCTGTGTTTCCCTTTAGTAGGGTTCACATTTAATAAACAAATACACAAACAAACAATACCTAAGGTGAAACTAATGCTCACTTCAGGTTTAAATACCAACACAGATGCAAACATTTACATTGTATTCAGATAGTGAACTTCTGCTATACTGTACATCTAATTTATGTTGAAAGCTTATTCACTACAGGTTTTTAATGTTATGTTTTCTCTTGACCCAAAGCAATTGTCTTATCTTTCAGAGAAGACACAGTTGTATCACTTTACAAACTGGCTTAAAGGTCTTAAGGTCAGAGATTGACAGCAGGGTTTTCTAACATCTGAAGTTGGTCTGACTTTCTTATCTATAAAAACTCTGTGCACAAGACAAAAAACCCTGAAGAAATAGATCTTTGTGAAATCTCATGATTTCACATGTTATATTTAACCTCATTTAAGCTGAACATCTGAGTAATTGTACCTGCTTGTAAAGCTAAATGAAAATTAGATAGGGCAGTGGTGGCTTAGTGCTAGTGGCTTTCAGAAGACCGCTGAGATTTCCCATCATCAACACATATTGTGTCCTTGAGCAAGCTCTTTAACCTTCAACTGCTCAGTTGTTTCCAGTCTTAATTGTAAGTCATACTGAATGAAAATATCAGCCCAACTATAGCAAATGTAATCGAATATCCTGTTCATATAAAATTTCGTGTTCCCGCTGGTATCTTTAAATAGAAAACACTTGATACTGAGCATATTACATTGTTACTGTCTCTGTTTTCCGGAAACTGACTTGTACTACACAGCCAAATGTTTAGAAATATCTGACCATAATATTGATAAGAAGCTCAGTCTCGAACCGTTGCTATAAAGCTGAGAGCATACAAATGTCTAGAATGTCTTTGTATTTTGTAGCATTACAATTTCCCTTCATTGGAACTAATAAGTCTAAACATATTCCAACATGACAATGCTTCTGTGCACAAAGCGAGCTCACTCATTCTTTTGGAGCCACTCTCCAAAATCTGGTGGAAATCCGTCCCAGAAGAGTAGCGGTTATTCTAACACCAAAGGACACACTATATCTGAAATGGGATGTTTAAGAAGCACGTATGAATGCAATGGTTCAGTGTCAACATTTGGCCATGTAGTGGTTGGAGTATCTGGTTGTGGACCAATGACCAAGTTGTTGACCAAGACACATGAAGCCCGTAGCGTATGATCAGACAATGCACATGCCAGCAAGCAACTGCCTGTCCTGCTGCAATTCTGACAAAACATCCTGAAGTGTTCACAATCATTAAATAGTATTTAAGTCTTAGATGCTACAGTTTCTACACAGCACAAACTGTGGACTCCTACCTCTTCCTCTGCAAAACTACCAGTTTCAGACCATTCGATACTCTGAAACGTTAACGTAATATACACTCACTGAGCATTTTAATATAAACACATGTACGCCTACTCGTTCATTACGTTATTCAATCAGCTAATCATAAAACCTTCTAGCTACAAGTCGAGAGCTCCAGTTAAGGTTCAGATCAAACATAAGAAGTGAGTGGGGGAAATTTGATCTGAGTGATTTTGACCACAGCATTGTTGGTGGTAAGAAATGTGCTGGTTTGAGTATTGCAGAAACAGCAGAACTTCTTTGGATTTTCACATGTAACAGTTTTAGAATAGTGAGAACAATCGAAAAACACCCCTGAGATTCTGTTCTGTTGGACATTAATACTTTGGGTCGTTAAGAAAGGTCAGAAGTTAATGGCTAGACTGGTTCGAGGTGACAGGAAGGTAACTCACATAACCACTCTTTACAACCATCACAGGCCACACAAGATGGTGGAACCTGAGTGTGTACATTGGGTTCGAGTGGGTTCTCTCTGTTGTTCTCATGTGGATGGTTTATGTCGGACTGACTTTGTATTTTAACTGTTTTACTTACAGAACCAAACACTTTGTTATGCTGTACATCTATAGAGGTAATAGAATTATTCTCTGGTGTCTGAGTGTGTGTGTGTGTGTGTGTGTGTGTGTGTGTGTGTGTGTGTGTGTGTAGCATACTGTACCTCCAGCCAGCTCAAAGTCCCGCTGATTTTTCTGATGGTCCATGCTGACTCCACCTACAATAAACAAAAGTCATATAGTATCATATGAGGTCTATCATACAAGACACACGCACACACACACACAGACGCACTCAAACTGACCACATCAAACATGTCTGATTCAAGTTCCAGACCTTTCAACAGCTTTCCCCTTTCTTATAATGAGAGCAACACATTTTCACACAAAGACATTCACATGTTTCAACAAAGGAAACGCTATAAGGAAATCTGAATCGTTTTCCAGCTTTTGCAAGAGGAAACTAAAGCACAGATGTTCAAGAACGTTTACAATGCTGCATGTCGTACGTTTGGGATGCATTCCAATAGATCTGCTTACAGGAGTGGCACCCTGGGTCTTTGCAGAATTATAGCTTCAGCTTCTCCAATGCTTTTAAACGTGTGATTTAAAACTCATATCCCTGAAGAAAACACTATTTTCATACACTAACATATCTATTTTTATTGCTGCTATGTGGCATCTGCTCAATGACTCACTTTTTTTTTTCCAGAATGCCGTGTTGAGCGCATTTTAAAATGATAGAATACCAGGATCTCTGACAAACATGAACAGTCTGACAGCTGAGGGCTGAATTATATGATCACTATTCGACTTTATAGGACTTTAACAACCTTTCCTTAGGACCCTTGGTGAAACCCACACATGCACCAACTGATTAAATAAACCTCTGGAGGGGAGGGTTAAGGTCAGATATTTTCAATGTATAATAAATGGCAAACGTAAAGATAAACACAACAGAATACTAGGTAAAGAAATACTCAGCACAGAAAGACTTCAGTCTCTACAGAAGAAGAGATAAATCAATGTCTATGAGTAAAGACTAGGAGTCTGGGGCTGACCCAGGCCCAGGTTAATTCTTATGTTGCATTTACACTGGCAGCGGCATGATGCAAACCACATGGTACTCATTCACTTTCAACATGAGCTGCCGATTTCTGATGACAGGCTGCAGCACGGACGTTGGCGATGTAAAATGGGCGGAGTCAGCGACATGACAAAGTTTATGCAAATTAGAAAGGAAGCGATGTGGCAATAACCAGTGAGAACGGAGCAGGGTGCCGCAGGCTTTATCTGCACTGTGAAGTGGTGCTCCTGTATTTGTTTCCTAATTTTTTTTTCCTACTTCCTTCTATATGACATGCCTTTTATGAACCCAGACAGAATGGCAGTGGTGCTTCCACTAAAAATGTACAGCAGCAGTCGCAGGCTCATACTAACTGCATAAACGTTGACGTACAACACACGGTAAGAATTTACAGACATGTGATTTCCGTCCAGGATTTTTATTTTCAGGAGGATTATTTCTGGTTTGTGGTAAAAGTCGGACGGTGTATGATTTGTAATTTGATTTCGTTTAAGTTTTGTAAGTGTGACAGTCGGGTTGAGTTTAGAAACACCCACAGTAATGCACACAGGTGATGAGCGGTCAGTGGTCTGGGTGACGAGAGGTGTAAAACCACTGGTGGTATGAATGTGGGTCAGACGAACCTTCGCTGTAGCCCTGGGTGATTAATCCAAGCCTGTGAATAAATACTGTCAATTAAGTCTCAATATTAAGGCCAAGAAATATTCATCCAAGATGCTGTGTTTAAATGGGTAATTTAATTAGTTATACTTGGTTTTGGTCATATATGGCCTGTTTATTGACAGAAAATATGATAGTGACGCACAATAAAAAAAAGAAAACTTTTTGGAAGAAAACTGCTGTTAAAAGTCCTGATAATATAAACTCTAAAAGTTAAAGAACCTATTTTGTATTTTATGTGATATTTGGTCTTGGACTAGCTTTAAAGCATACTTTTAGTTTAATGGGTTGCACTGCTGTCTCTAAACAATTAATATACAGTAGAATGTGTTCTGTAGGCTGCATGTAATAGACTGATTTGGCAAAGGTGAGGCCATTGTATCTCTTCTACTGTACAACATGAGCATGAAAGGCAAACGGTTAAACAGCCAAAACATTAAAACAGGTGACAGGTGTACTGAATAATTCTGTAATAAAATAATAACTGCCACCTCCGTATTTAACCCATCCGTGCAGTGAAACACAAACATACACATAAGGAGGTACTGAGCACACATGCCCAGAGCGCTGGGCAGCCCCTTTATCTGCAGCACCTGGGAAGGGCACTTCAGTCGAGTCTTGGCGGTTGCTGGGCTTGAGCCAGGGACCTTCTGGTCCCACGGCTGATGCCTTAACCCAAGCCTACGGCTGCCCCCTCCAAAAACAGCAAACAACAGCAAAGCCCACAAAAATAAGTGAAACTCATCAACGTTCCTCTGCATGGAAATCTTTAGTAAAAGGCAAAAGATGTATCTGTGAATGAAGAGAAACCTGAACTATTACGTTATTAAACAGCAAGTCAAGTCAGAGGCTGATGTGATGGAAGCAAGACAATGAGTAGGTTTAAGGATCTACATGACTTTGATAAGCGCCAAATTGTAAGGTTTAGACGACTGGGTCAAAGCAGCTCCAAAACAGCAGGTCTTGTGAATTGTTATTGATATGCAGTTAGTGCCTACTTAAAGTGGTCAAAGGAAGGACAACCAGTGAACCGGTTAGATGTTAATGGGTGCCCAAGGCTTACTGATGCATGTCGGGAGTGAAGCCTAGACCATCTGGTCAGATCCCACAAAAAAGCTAAAAAAAAAAGTTATTGATGGATATGACAGAAAGGTGTCAGAACACACAATGCTTTGAAGCCTGCTGCATATCAGGCTGCATAGTTGCAGACTAGTCAGAGGGCCCATTCTAACCCCTGTCCACCAATGAATGTGTCAACATTGGGCACATGAGCACCTACCTGGGGAAGAGATGGCACCAGGATGCACTAGGAGAAGAAGGCAAGCCATCGAATACAGTGTGATGCTCTGGGCAATGTTTTGCTGGAAAATCTTAGGTCCTGGCATTCATGTGGATGTTACTTTGAAACAACACTACACGTTGCTGCAACACAAGTAACTACATGGTAACGATATTCCCTAAAGGTGTTGACTTGGCCTTCAAATTCACCAAATCTCAATCCAGTCATGGGATCTGCTGGACAAACATCCAGGGATGCCTCTCCCCAATGGAGTGGTATCAGATGCCACAGTACATCCTCAGAGGTCTTGTACAGTCCATATCTCGATGGGCCAGAGCTGCTTTGGTGGCACAAGGGGAAGCTACACAACAATAGCCAGGTGGTTTTAATATCATGGTTCATCAGTGTTTATGGCTTGAATGCAACATCAGATCCAAAACCAGTTACACCTGATTTGGTATTGGAGTCAGAGTTTCTATTTTAGGGTCATGAAACATTAGAGGAATAGGAATACCAAAGCGGGATATTTCCTGGAATATTGACAATGTTGCTCCAAAACATGTTGCACAATATTCTCTGAATCACAACCTTCCCTGAATTACATGACAACTCCTCATTTGGACACCTTTATCCTTCTTGATCTCTTTTGTGCTGTGCTTATGCTGTCAAAATTGCTCTAATCATGACTTACGACGACATTTTTTATTAAAGCTTGACATGGTAATCTCTCTTTTCATTTTATCTCTAACAGACATACATGCCTTTGATGACTATTAATTACAACTTTAAGCTTTTTTTTATTTGACATGGAATGGAAAATCTCTCTGTCTATAATATGTGATTCTGTGATTCAACGTCCAGGCTCTACATACAGTAGACCTATAAGGGCTGCTTTTTGTAGTTGTAGATCCATCTCATGGTGTAGGTATACTACCCCAGCAACGACTCAAGCCCAGGTCCCTGGATGCCCTCAGTCCCCCCAGGCAGAGACTCAATCTTGAACATTCCCCCCAATCAGTGACTCTTTTTAGCCAGGTGTGACACACTATAAATACACAAAGGTTGCACTTACATTATGTTCCCCTTCTGTAGTGCGCAAGTCATAGACATAGGCCAGGATGATGTCCACCAGACTAAGCCAGACATGGTGTTTGGTTGCCTTATCCAGCACATAGGAACGATTTGTGAACTTTCTCATTTGTTCTTTTTCTTCATCTGTGAAAGTCACAGCTGCAGAGAGAAAAGAAGAAAGACTGGGTTAATATTAATTTAATTTGAATAACGCAATGAGTATCTCATAGGGCATTTTCGAACACTACTCTGAAATCACTGGGTGTCTAGAATGCTCATTTGATTTTAATTTAGGGATTTTCTACACATAATGAGTGTTGAAGTCTGAAATCTGACAATATAAAGAAGTATTTTTTTGGTCCCTATAGAATGGCAGTGTAATGGTTATGTCCCATCTTTCTGCTTAAATGTCTTGTTTTAGCCCTTGTATGGGCCTTGGGTCAGATTTGCCCATTTATTACATGTAATAAAATAAATAAAAAAATACACTCACTCACTCATTTATTTATGTGCATACCTACACATTCATAAAGTTGCCCAACCATCATTTAAATACAGACTCACCCAAACGGAATAACTGACCATGAGTAAGAAAAAAAGGTCTTCTCCAGTCCTCAACTGTCCAGTGAGTCTGTACCCATGATAGGCTCAGATTCCTGTTCTTGGCTGACAGGAGTGGACTCTGATGTGGGTTTTCAACACGACTGTAAATAGTAACTAAGAGTTACAATAATCTTCCTGTCTAATCGGACCAGTCTGGTCTCCTCTGACATTTCTTATCAACAAAGTGTTTCCACCTGCAGAACTGTCACTCACTCACTGTTTTCTTTCTGAAATACTCAAACCAGCCCATCAGGTACCACCAACCATACCTGAGTTAAAGTTACAGATCATGATTGATGTTGATAGGAATATTAACTGAAGCTTTTGATCTGTATCTGCATGATGTAATGCATTGTGATTGGCTGATTAGGTAAATGCATGAATGTGCAGGTGTTCCTAGTAAAGTAGACGAAGAGTGTCTAGACCAAGAATTTCTTCCTATGACATTTGACAGAAGTGAGAAACATGGACAACAACAAGAAAATAATTGTAACACACACCCTATACTACCCCTACACATTTCTCATAAGATGCTTGGGTTAAGTTGGGTAATAAATGTTTGAATAAATGAAAACAGACAGGTCATGTATGAGGTCATGAAAACCTTTTTTCACTCGAGTTTCACGGAAAAAAACATGATTCATATTACAAATGTTGAATTATGTTAATTCATTGCGTGTGTCACACAAAAATGGATGATTCATTGTACATAGTGATCTAGCAGAGGCAAATTTCAAATATTTAACAGATTTGTCATCAGTATTGTTTGAGATATATACAGAAATATTATTAATATTTTCTCGAGTTGTCCAAAGATAGCCATAAAAATACACCAGTGGTAGAAAGTGTGGTTGCATAAGGTCAAACAGTATTCTGTGGTCCAGCAGGAGGTGAGTGTGAATGTCAGCCCCAGGGTTGGAAAATACTTAAGTAATTATATTTAGTTATTTTACACAAGAACAATTCTGGATTTGTAAATTTTCTCAAGTTTTTGGAACTGAATATTTGTACTTGAAATAATCTGAAAAAAATGTATCTATGTTCCAGTACCAATTCGGAAAGATATGTACTTTAATTTTGTAATATTGAAACTGAATACCTAGAATAAGTAAATATACAATTAAAAAAAATGTAAAAAACTGTAAAATGCCACAATTTTTTTTTGTTCATTTCATCCAGCTGTGTTTGTCTTTTGTATTTTTTTAAAAGACATCCAATCAAATTGACATCAATGTCAACGCAAAGTAAACACAACTTTGCTAATTGGTCTTTAAGCAAAGGCCAGCAACCACCACCTGAGACCTTCTGCTTTTTAAATCACAACCACCGCAAGCTTGAAGTGTATGGAGTAAAGATTGAGTGTTCCTGTCTATACCTCAGTAAGATGTTCTTGAGTGCTGGATTTACCAATTCCTACAGAATTATATTTATATAAACCTTTTTCAAAAAGTCTTCAAATCTGAAAACAAACAAATAAGTAAAAGACAAACGCTGGGTGTAGTTCACTAGCTATTCATATAGGGTTATCATATACTAGTTAATCAGCACAATGTGATGACATATAAATAAATAAATAATTAATTAATTTCTAGAAAGTTTTTTAGTTTTTATCAGCGAAAACTGGCCGCTTTGACTCTTGAACACTTGAGTGTGTTTACAGTAAATGTACACACTTTCTGACTAATCACTCAAGTAGACATTTGATCCATATTTCCACTCATAACAGTTCAACCTTAAATACAAACATACAGAGAAGCTTCAGCATCTCCTACAAAAGCCATACAAACAGTCAGTCTAGGTGTAAAAACAAAATTAATATTGATTAATATTCTACAACCCTGTACCAGTTTCTTTGTCACATGTAGTCGGCAGCCCACTATCGCTATCGACACGCGTGCTGATTGAAGCCACTTGGTGCTGCTTGTTATCTCTCATGCTATTTCATTCACTTACCCCTCACGACAAATGAAGGAAATTACAGGGTGCGTGCACTTTGTCAGAGTTTATGACTCGTCCTAACAAATGACTGGTGCAGAAGAGTACACACTGTGAAAATGAAGTCTCTGTTGACAGCTGCCTGGCGTCCCACACTCCACCTAGCTAAATAGTTCTCATTTACATATCGTGTGGGAGAATCGAGATCCGATCACAACTCGGTGCATTGGAAATGCAGAAATTTGGCGTTATTACCAGGTCGTTGAAGCAAATAAATGGCAGGTGTATGTAGGAGGGAGAGAGAGAGAGATAGAGAGATAGAGAGACAGAGAGGGAGAGAGAGAGAGAGAGAGATTAAGAGAGTGGGAAACACACCCCAATTTGTTATCCTGATTAATGCCCTGATACTGACCACATTGTTGAGGTGTTAATGAGTCTTTGGCTAGACATAGAGGTACCCAAAATACACACATATTGTTATGGGACAGGAACTACATGTCTTCACTACATCCCATAAATGATCGTCTAGGCCACACAATTCTTCTGAATTCTCCGGAAGGCTTCTCAAACCAATTCTGGACAACTTGGGCCTGATGGCAAGATGCATTATCCTACTGAAATATCCTTGTGGATGTACATGACCATGAAATCCAGGAAGGGCTGCAAATGGTCACCAAGCAGTGAAGAGTTGCAGGTACTAGTCAATGATGTGTGGACCCAACCTATTCTATAAGAACACACCCCACACCAGTGTGAAACTACCATCAGCCTGCACAGTGGCATGTTGACAACAGGGGTCCAGGGTCTACGCCACACACAGCCCTTACCATCAGCCTGAAACAACTGGTAATGTGTATAGAATGTAAACAGAGAATATTGCTAGTCTCTGTTCTAGATGTCAAATCTTACAAGCCCAGGAGGAGCATGGTGTCCAGTGCTGTGGTGGGATGTCTGCTCCCATATCCCATGGAAGCTAAAGAATGCTAAGAGATGCTCAGGAATGCTGCATTGACCTGTGGGATATGCAAGTGGGGCCACCTGCATTGAATGTGTATGTGACATCTGCCAGATTCGCTTGTCTGTTTGCATGGACAATGTGCTGTCCACTGTGGATCAAGGAACGATAAATGCCAACACAACTTTGTTAAATGTAATGTCCCATCCATCTGGCACCCACTATCATGTCTCATGACTATTCAATCTTCAATAATTCATCTTGCCATGAGCACACTGGCCAGTGTTCAACCTCACTCACAAGATAACACAAGCATTTCCAAGCATATAAAGAGTAAAATTGGAAAGGTTTCATTTGGCCAAAACTCTGTTGCTTTAGTAATAAAAAGAACCAGTGAGAAAAGGCTGCACCACTCTCCATTAAACTAGTTACACAGAATTACAAATCATATCATATTGGAAATGGAGCATGCCTGTTTAATGGTGGATTTTTCTTACTGCAGATAGCCTGTGGCCTGTACCCCCTATGTGTTCTCTGTCTCTATGTTTTCTTCCTCCAATAAAATAAGAGTTTGGTCACTGGTGACAGGCAGAAGTTTATCCCTGCAGCACCTCTTTCTCAAACCCACATCAACACACATATTGCACGAGGAAAGATGGATGACTGTTCCGGTGCGAGCCCAAAAAAAATAAACACATACAAAAGAAAAGTTGGACTCCGGGATGCAGGTTTATTGCTCAGAGATGGATCACTGCAAATGTTTAATGTGTGCAGCTGAAGTAAGTGCACGGAGAGGGGATTAATGAGTTTGACTGATGCCTTGATAATCCTCCAGGGGTACAGAGAGAGAGAGCGAGAGAGAGAGAGAGAGAGAGAGAGAGATGTTTTAGAGCAGCTGAAAGTGATCTCTCTGGCAGCAGTGTATAGGAGAGCGAGCTGCCCTGAAACAGAGCACTTGATATACACAGGCAACTGATCTGGGATCTGGAGGCTATTACGCTTACACACATACACACATACATACACACACACACACACACACACACACACACACACACACACACACACACACTTCAAATGAGGCTGCTGGCTACAGCTGGGTCTTGGCTTGGCCAGGAGCTGCTGGATTCCTGCAACATGATGACAGGAGCTCTCAGTCTCTAACCCCCCTCTCTCACTCTCTCTCACTCTCTCTCTCTCTCTCTCTAAACCTGAGCCATTGTACAAAAAGAAATGATAAATGTTTGACTAGGTTTCCCGAACCTAAGAGACAGGCTGGTGTAAATATACATTTGAAACTCCAGACACTTGCTAAAGAGAGCGAATAAATCATTGTAATCCCTTTTTAATTACTGCATATTGAGAATATCCTTTAAGAAAACAAGATGACAGCTAGACCATGAGCTTCAAGAAACATAAACCAATCGTCCATTTTCAACAAGTGCTAGCCTGTGAATGACTTTGCCAACTGTGAAGTTTGTTTTTGTTAGCCAAATGGAGTTAGACCACTTGAGTGAAGACAATTAGACAGCATTGTTTTAGGTACAACTCGTACAACCAAGCAAAGGCAACCTGCTCTGTGACGCATTCTGGGGTACTGGTAAACTGCTGACCAAGGATACAGCATTAAAGCATGTTTATCTAAATGGATTAACAACTTGCAGTACGTGACACGGCAGAGACCAAATGCTGGTGTGTTAAAAATCTGATATACAAATACAAGTATACACTAAAGTGCCAGCAAAACTTGTACAATTCAGCTTATACAAAATACATACCCTGGAGGTGGCTCAATATTGGTATGGGTTTTGTTTAGCTGGCATTTCATGGGTCCCCTGGTATATCAACTTCATTCTGATGGCTTTGGCCTCTTCCAACAGAAAAAAAATGCGCCACTACACATTTCTAGAGATGCCACATTTTGGTTAGAGGAACATTCATCTGAGTCTGGGATTTTGCCATTCCCACCAGAGCCACCAGATCTCTCGGGATGCCAGGCTATACTGGTAGTATACCAGTCTAATAATTGGTAGGTCCCTCCACAGGACACTGACTCCACAAGCTTGTGGAACAGAACAGTCTACAACTGTGCTGTATCCTGAGGGGTAGGATTACCGTGTGTCTCAGATGTGCTGGATAATGTTGAAATCTGATGATAATTTGGTGTCACTAGACGTGTGTGGTGAAGCACTGTCCTGTTGGAAGAGGCCAAACCCATCAGAATGAACTCAGGGCATGAACAGGTGTCACTGGTCAGAAAGGCGGCACACAGCGTTCACCTTTCAGAAACGTTTATAGATGCACCATCTTAAGCAGAGAACGTCAGTATAACGGCAGTCCTTCAGTGTGGCCCAGGACTGCTAAAAGAATGTGGCCTTATGTACCCGAGGACACCACAAAATGTGGTTTGAGCAATCTTTCAATTTTTCAAGTCTTTTCCAAGTGCACAGTTTTTAACCAGAAAATATCTTAGAATTAATTATCCAATACAAAATGCATGATTTAATGTCCAGTCGATATTCGTTATGCTACATGTCCACTTGCAAGTTCACTGTTTTGCGTTTATTCTCCATTCATGTCACTAGAGAATAGATACTTGTTATACAGAGGTTAAAGTTCAGTGAAGCCAATCTTCATGCAAATGTGTGTGACTGGCACGTTGGATTTAGCCAGTCAGATTAGGACTTGGCAAACAGGGAAAGACTTTAGTTCTTCATAACCAAATCCAAAGAAACTCCCAGTGTAGTAAAGAAAAGCGGTGCGGTGACAAAATTTGCAAATGGAAACATGCAACTGCTGTAAACAAGAGAGTCAGGCAGCACACTGACAATACCCTCATCATTCCAACAAAGTCCATCATGATGTTATTTAACATGATATTGATATATCCATATCGCCCCAGCAACCATAATGCCAGCAGTTTCAGTAAATAAACAAAGCTGCTGATTATGTCCAGGCTCTGTTATGCTGCCAACATTACCAAGGCAACAGTCCAGCTGTCAGTGGGAAATCAATGATAATGCACACGTATGGACGTGGTGACTCAGTGTGGGTCTGACTAAGTGATTGAAAAGTTTCCCTGAACCACACCGTTACCCATCACCTGCTGAGCTCAACTTCAATATAACGGCATGTAACTGCTTATTTTTATCTGCTAGAATTTCCTACTTATGTTAATTACAAATAAAGCTTCTAAAAAGATATTTACTTTTTTTTTTCCCCAAAATGAATGTAATATAAATTCTTAAAATTAAAACAAAGTGTTTACACAAAGTCTTATGATTGCATTTTTTCACTTCACCACCCAAAAACTGTCAGGTCACAACAAAATACTTAAAATCTAAATAAACATTATCTATTATTTATTCTAAGCTACATACTTTTACTTGGATAACTGTACATACGCTTTTGATAATAATAAAAAGTTTTACAATAAAACTATATTTTCCTAGTTTCACATTGGTTGTACCACTTGACATGGAGAGTGTACCAGCCTAATTATGAGGTAAGAATAACTATTATCAGTACTTGAGAGAGATCTATGAACCTTTGGCCATAAATGTCAACTGGGGTCCTTTGAATAATACAATGTTTTCACTGTTATTACCACTTCACTTTAGAATAAAAAGTTCCATGTTTACAGTTGTGCCACACTGACACTTGAGAATGTACCAATTGATGAACAATTATCTAAATGACTTTGCTTTGTATGAAAGGTTTCAAACATAAAATATATCATCACCATATTTCATTTTATCCTTATTATTATTAAAACACCATTTTGAATATTTCTCTTAGGCTCTTTATTTGCACAAATGGTCGTGCCACCTGACATTTTGGGTAACATAAAATAACACAGTAGTATATTATCAGAGTGTATGGAAAATATAATCAAACCAAACAGGCTTTCCAGAATAAAGAGACACAAATTCATTAAGGTAATGTAAAAAAATGTGCACGTTATTTCACTGACCCACTTGGGAAGAAGAGAGAACGGAGAATAACATGCAGCTAGTTAAAACTGTCTTCTAACTAAAATGGACAAAAATCAACCTGATGATTGGCACAATGACTGTGCAGCTGGTAGCAATGCTTAATGCTTAAACCACAGCTTCAGGATTTGATCCTGAGGTCATGTTACTGTCTCTGTGGAGTTTCTCTCCATGTTATCCACAGAGTTCTCTGGCTTCTCAAAAACAAACATAGGTGGACTCTCTAAACAACCTCTGGGTGTGAATGTGCGTGTCTAGTGCACTAGCGTCCCAGCTAGGTTGTATTCCCATCACACCCCCAGTGTTCCTGGACTAGGCTTAAAGCTCCACTGCCAACCTGACTAGGATAAAGTGGCTACTGGAAATAAATAAATGAATTAACAAAGCTGTCTGTCAAGCAACACTGGACTGGGTGCTGAAAGCATGTGTTGTCTTGTATCAAGTCAGAGAGTCCACATGTAAATAAAGAGCTCAGAATCATGCCGTAGGTTGCAAAGCCTTTTAACATCATATATTGCAATGCTTTATACTTCTATTAGAAAATGTTTCTTAATAAATTCATTGCTATGCTTTAAAATGCACTTAAGGAGGCAAGGTTTGATCCAGCACCAACAGCAGCTCACTCTGTAATTCTGAAAAGCAGTCCAAAACAACAACCGGGCCAACGATCATAAAAAAAAAAGGTAAACGTATCAGAGCTAATTAGGTTAAATTTTATGACTTAACAAGGATGATGCAGTCGGGGGAATCTCCGAAAAGCAAACAGCATTGATGGAGTGTGGAGGCAGTAGAAGTATTCTGGCAGTGGCATTTACGATGTCTGAATCTCAGCCAGCCTGCTTGGAACTGTCAATCCAGGCAATTAAAGAGCAATAAAAGGTGGCTTTACGTGAGGACAAGCTTAATGCAGTCTGTGTGTGTGTGTGTGTGTGTGTGTGTGTGTGTGTGTGTGTGTGTGGAGAAGAGTTCATCAGCTACGAATGAGAACTGGTAAATATCTGTAGTAAATATGTCATTAGAGACCCTTCTTCCACCTGGCAGATCGGTAAGCCAAATTTTCACACATTGTAGAACATCATACCGCTACAGCTATCTGCTGCAGATGAAAGAGTTTGCAGAGTGTCATGTGGGGAAAGGAACATGAATTTTAATACCAGCCAGATTTAACACTAAAGAGCCAATCAGCTGAATATGCAGTACATATTAGAACAGATTAGAGATTGACAAACAAACAAACAAAACAACACTGACATTAAAAATGATATGTGACATTTGAAAGATACCCAAAGCTCCTTTTTTTCAGAGAAATGATTTGACATGGAATGCTAGATGTAGTAAAGCTCTA
Organism: Duopalatinus emarginatus; assembly: GCA_028565595.1. Lineage (NCBI taxonomy): Eukaryota > Metazoa > Chordata > Actinopteri > Siluriformes > Pimelodidae > Duopalatinus > Duopalatinus emarginatus. The sequence continues at coordinate 6,721,898 of JAOVVF010000017.1, read as the reverse complement.
TAAAGAACATTTAGTGGTTCTCCCCAAAGTAATACTGAGTTCACGCCTTGTTTTGAGTTTACAGTTCTGAGGTTCAGGGTTTTGAGTTTTTGCAGTTTTGAGTTCTAGGTTCAGGGTTTTGAGTTTTTGCAGTTTTGAGTTCTAGGTTCAGGGTTTTGAGTTTTTGC
>JAOVVF010000017.1:6710526-6721631 GCA_028565595.1 Duopalatinus emarginatus | reverse complement strand
GTTTTGAGTTCTAGGTTCAGGGTTTTGAGTTTTTGCAGTTTTGAGTTCTAGGTTCAGGGTTTTGAGTTTTTGCAGTTTTGAGTTCTCGGTTCAGGGTTTTGAGTTTCTGGTTCTGAATTTTTGTTTTTTGTTTTTAGCTTTGGGTTTTGAGTTTTGAATTCTGAGTTCTGGGTTCAGGGTTTGGGGTTTTGGGGTTAGGTTTTTGAGTTTTGGGTTTTTGGTTCAGGGTTTTGAGTTTAGTTTCAGGTCCTCCCACCCCTCCTAAGACACATTATGGATTATGATTTATTAACATCATTAATTATTTAAAGAACCTTTAACTCAAAAGAAATAAAAGAGGTGTTTTTCAGACCAGTAAAAAGTAATGAAAATAAATACATGACCCGTTTAAAAGAGCATTAAGCCATAACAAAGCCTTTCCCACACTGCCCTGCCCCCTCCACCACTCACAATGTGTAAAAAGATGGTAAAGAAAGAGAAAAGGGTCCAACTATCTCTTTTAGAATTGTACAATTCAGTTCGATATCAACCACCATCTGCTATTTCTATAAGAATCTCTTCCTGAGAACATCTTACAAAATACTGCACATTAACTGCACCAAGCTTCATTAAAACTACATCTGCAGTCACGTGTTGTAGTCAGATGAGACGAAAATCAAACAGTTTGTTAATGAGCAGGTCTTCATCATCATGTTTAGTGAAAACAGGGGGACTGGGAGCTAAGAACAGCATTGTAAAATATGTAGGCGGATTAGAGATGGATGCTTTGGGACTGTTTTTTTCTTTTTTTAAAGTGGTGGTTCAGGGGCACTTGTGAAGATCGATAGCATCATCAATTCTGCTAGGTACCAGGATATATACACACAAACCCTGGTTGCCTGTGCCAGGAGTTGCAGACTGAGCTATAAATGATAAGTAAGATGATGAACCAAACATTTTTTCACTATGCATCTTAGTGTCCGGGTTTGACCCTACTGTCAATGGCTGGTCCAAGTTTTGTTACATTCGTGCACACTATATTTACATATTTATTTGGTTATTTTTTGCAGGTTTTATTTGTGGTTAAGTGCGGCATTGTGATACCTTTCATCACTGCTTTAAATCCTCATATGAGTTCTGACAGTCTGGAGCAGGGGAAAAGAACATTAAACGCCACATTTCTGAGAGCCACTTAAAAGCGTCATTGTATAAAGAGGCTCTAATCTGAGATGAGTTCATCTTCAGCCTGCTAACAACATGTCAAAGCCTATAATGCTTTGTGCATAACTAATTAATTATTCCGAAACATTAGGCGGATTGACTGAAAATCAGATAAAGCAGCGTTTTGCACAGGCCGGTATGTAAATACATCTACAAATAATATTGCATGAAAAATGTGTGTGTAAAAATACAGAACTGAGAGCTTTTCTTTAGAAAATAATAATAAATAAATAAAACCCTGTGTGTTTTTTGAAGTGTTACAGGTGCTGTAAGAGACAAGCATGAAGGCTTGTCATTTTGAAAGTGTAGTGGTTGCACAAGGCCTGGAGCAGCGCTCTAATAAACCGACAGAAAAACACACAGTAACGCAGACAAGCCATCAGCTGAAATGCTAAGGGACTCCTTGTCAGAAATGGACTGCGGAATCCGAGACGGCAAAGCAACGAGTTAGACATTTGTACGTGTGTGCGGGTGATGACTCCATGAGTCTACGTGCGTAGAGTGTGTGTGTGTGTGTGTGTGTGTGTGTGTGTGTGTGTGTAAAGTAGCTGTTCTTTACAGGGCATGCCTCGCAGTGAGCGTATCAAAGCTCCGTGCTGCTGATTGATGTCTGCTTACAGAAGACTGACAGCTGCTCTGGTGGCACAGTCATGCTCTTGCAGATCTGACGCACGCCTCTCCTCCCATCTTTATCTCTCTCTCTCTCTCTATCTCTCTCTCTCAATAGCACTATCTATTCCATCTTAATCCTCTTCCCTCCTGGGCTTCCTCTGAGCCGCCATACGCTGGTGGCTGAGTGTCATTTGTTCGTCAGGGCCGTAGGGCTTTGCAAAATTAACAGGCTGCTCAAGGCAGACAAAGTGTGCGAGTGTGTGATTGAATTGTCGGTACGTCTCTGCAACGCTTAATCGCTCTCATCTCATCATGCACGCACACACGCATACACACACGCACACACACGTCAGTGACCCATGCATCACAGCTTTAAATGTGTCAGATAAACCCATTGATTTTAAATGCCAGGGACAGAAACAGGAGGGGGTGAGAGAGAGAGAGAGAGAGAGAGAGAGAGAGAGAGAGAAAGAGATAGCAGCCTGACAGTGGGTTTGAGAGTAGGCAGTTCAGGGTGGCATGTATGCCTCACTGACTAAAATACTCAAATGAATCATAGTGCATGTCAGTTGCAAAATGACTCTGCAATTTAACACCACAGCTACAGCGGTGAATGTTTCTCTATGAGTCATCATCGAGTTAAGTATTGCAAACTGACCACAAGATCCAAAAAGCTGCAATCTTACTACTAGAGCCAATAAATTACGCTGTCATTAGTGATTTGGTTACAAATCCTCCAACACCCACACTCTGACATGGGTTTCTGACAATGTGATGCCACCTGCTGGTTCCTTCTGACAACTGATGACTGAATAAAGTGTCAGAAAACCACAAATTTAATCTTTCCAATTCAGGAGGGATAAAAAGTTCAGAATTCTACAAATGGATAAAATTGTGGTTAAAGGAGGAAAGATAAACTATTGTCCATTTAAACCAGACCTCATTTCATTGGAGAAAATACTACTTTTTACTGTAACTGAGTGACCTGTGTGATCTTTGCACACACACACACAGTATCTTACCCAGTTCTATGGCAGGTTAAAAATGATTTCGGCTTGTAAATATCCTCAGTTTGCCAGTCACAGGTCGAAAAGTTCATTTGCGGACCATGTGTGTAGTAGCGATTCTGTAAAGTTAAACTTGAGCCTGAAGCAGAAAAAGATTTTGAATACAGCTAAACACTGACATCTTGTTAGTTTAATACCGAGGGATTGTTTTAAACTAGTGTAAAATTGAACGAATCAATTCAGCGAGGTGGAACGTTGGGATCGAACAGCTCAGGCATGCAGTGAAGAAGACATCATACAGCATCAAACCAGAGAAAATGAAAATCTCACAGCAAACATAGACAGCTGAAAATAGAAAGAACTTTTAACTAACTGGATGTGTACTGGAGACTGTTGAACATTATAACACCACAACATAACACCACCACCACCCCCACATCTCAATATTCACACGGCTCAGTCTCTTCCACTGGTATTTACTACCTAAAACAAGCTATTGACTGGATATTGACTTCATTAGTCTATAGTGTGGAGTCTGGTTTAAAAATGCCAACATTACTTAGAAGAACATAACAGGCAGGCTGTATAAATGATGTCTTACTGCAATCAGTCTTTTGTTCATTATACAAACCAGACAGCTAAGCAAACATGGAGAATTATTTAAAAAGAATAAGCCACAGCTAAACATTACATGTTTCTCATGCTAATTGCTTTGGAAAATACAACACACCCAAGTGTCTGTTATGAAAATGATGATGATCATTTCGGTCAGGCGGTTCTGGAGTGTTAGTATCTCTGAAAATAAACACTGCTTTAATGTACTCTTCTTTCAAAGAACTTTTACGTTTAAGACTTTCTGTCCAATATTAAAATAGCCTAGAAACATCTCATCCTCGCCCTTATAAATAAAGAATGCAAAGATTTATGAATATGTATTCCACAATATAGATGAGTTACATGGACCTGAGCTTCAGTACGATCATTTTAAGTAAATCATAGTGTGGTGTAATACTACTGTGACTGCTAGTACTACCAATTCTATTTCTACTACTACTACTACTACTACTAATAATAATAATAATAATAATAATAATAATAAGTACGATTGATGCAAATTACAAATCCATATGTTATTGCATGTATTGCTCAGCTTTAATGTTCATTAAAATTGGGAGGTATTTTCAGTACGCAGTTGTTAGTACCTACCAAAAGTGGCCAAAGAAAGGCTCATTGAGGCATGCTAGGTTGGTCCAATCCCACAGGATAAGTTGCTAACATGTTGGAACCACAGATGTCACAGCATCCCATCCAAGGTCTTTTATGGAGTTCATGCCTTAACAGGTCAGGGCTGTTTTAGCAGGTGGTTTTAATGCTGATCGGCGTCTGAAACGTGCTTTACGGTGGACTTTCCTTTAAAGCTTTCCCTCAGTGGGTCAAACTTAATAACCCTGTCTAACTCTGTTGTTTATATAGCTATTTTATAATAGAATAAATCATTTATACAGTCTATACTATTCAGCCATTTAAGTAACCATGTAGAGTGAGTGAAGGGGCATGTTTACTCACTAGATTCAGCATCCGAGTCTGGCTCCAGCTCCTTCCACCATGGTTTAAAATTGAGATGAACTTGTCTTGTCTCTTCACCTTCGAATAAATCAAGCCTGTTAGGGACAAACACAAATAAGTCACAAGCAAGATAGCGTCTGTGCAGATACAATAGATACAGAAGATACCTAAAGGTGTTTTCACACTTGGTCCCTTTCAGCCCTGCAAATGAACCCAAAGCGATTAGTCAGCATTTTTGGTGCATGTGTAAACACACTCCAATCAAACTCAAATCCCTCTGAAACAAACCGAACTGAGCAGATCTCAGCTCATTGCACATTGTGGTTCATGTTACCTGCGCATGAAAGCTATCCATAACTCAAAGCAGTAAGTGTCTGAGAGCTTTAGAGGAACTATAGTGTGAACAGAAAGAGGACTGATGCCCTATAAGTGCTAAACTGGACCAGGAAGATAACAAAGCCCTCTTTTAAATGAACTCACAATGTGGACACAAAAAGAAGAAAGTCCCATTTCTGTTGGTCCACTTTTTGATCATCATCACGAACTGGTTACGATGCCACTTTAGGCAGGTTATAAGCTCATCCAGTTTGCACTGCTGTTTATAACTGAACATAATTCCCCACAGACTTCAGTCACTTTATGGCTCTGATGTCAGTATCAGGGACCCTTATATTTTATACTCTTTGTTTAGTGTATATTTTCATATTTTCATTTATTTCATTCTTAGTGTTTTTAGCGTTTAATGTTATTGTTGCACCATGACTCTCAATCCTCTGTATGTCCTGTACATTTACATTTACAGCATTTGGCAGACGCTCTTATCCAGTGCGACTTACAAGGTTACTGCTATTACAGGTAGGCCAATGTAGTGTTAGGAGTCTTGCCCAAGGACCCTTATTGGTGTAGCACAGACTGGCTGCCCAGACCAGGAATCTCTCACATGGGAGCCAATGATGTTACCACTGTACCACACCAACCTGTACATATTACAGTATTGACAATAAAGCAGACTTTGACTTTGGTTCATTATAAACCACTACACTGTAGATGAACACGCCATACAGAAGCTTCTACATGTTCAGATCAGGTGAGAGACGTTCTGATGCAATTCTACAGTGATTTTACACTACTTGTGTTTTCATTTTAATGCCTCGCAAATTTCAAGCTGCACAGAAAATCTGTAACCTACAACTGTGTGGAAGAAAAGAAACCTTGCATTTACTCTAACAGTTTTACTAATTAGATTCAAGTATAATCCATGTGTTTTTATGTCACTTTCTGTGCTATATATCTGGCATCCCTTGCCTTGAATAATTCCAATCTGCTTTTACTCATGGCACAAAGACAGCTGTGGGGAAATGTGAATCATTGCTTATTGAATGATAAAAATATTGTCAACAAGGTGCGTGTGTATCTGCCGAACAGACAGAGCGGGCAAAATACTGAATTCATGAATTTATCGCAAAAACCCTAGTGCATGTTGATGGACAGGCTGAGTCCATACTAAAAAAAATAAATGATATAAAATGCTATAAAAATGTGTTGGTTGATCAGATATTTAATTGTTGGAATTTCTAAACCAGCAGCCAAGTGAATAAGCTGACATTAACCCACATGTTACAGAACTAAGCATAAGCATACATCTGGTTTATGTCAGATATTAAATAAGAGAATAAAATGTCTATAACCGTAGTGAAAATATTCATAGCTCATCATCTCACTGGTTTATAGACATTTGCAGATTTGAGCATCTGTATAGTACAGTATAACACTTCCACTTTTAGTAATGACATGATGGGAAAATATCACAAATATAACAAATCTCAGTCAAAACAGGCCCATAAAATATTCAATAACTAATTAACTAAGTATGTATGTAAGTAAATAAATAAAAACAAATGTTATGTAGTTTTGGTCTATTTTTAGTAGCATGGTGAGCAATCACGTGATACCTGTGAATTGCATGCATTAAATGTACGTCACTCTGCATAAGAACATCTGCCGAATGCCATGTGTGGAGTTATCCTGTAGGAGACCACTCTCACCAGGACAGAAATTTTTCATTCTAGGATAAAAGTGATCAGTCAGAAGATCAGTTGAGGCAAACCATTCGTAAATCATTCGCCTAAGCATTTACACAAGAAATATGGTATTCATGAAAATCCTGTCAATGCTCCGGAAAGCATGTAAATTTATGCATAAGAAACCTCGACTTGATCGTCGTCAAATCGAATCATTTGCATGGGTTATTGCGCTTTCATATTTTTATGAATTGATTTATTTTGCAGCATTTAGCAGACACCCTTAGCCAGAGTGACATGGAGAAGGGCCTTGTAGTCTCTGCCAAAAACACATCAACAACACTCGCTCTAATTTACAGCTATTAATGAAAGCATAAAGAAAGCGAGCCAACACAAATCCATCCAGAAAGACAAATAAAACTAACCGTCAATTATGCCAGAAGAAACAGCAACATAACATACACATAGCTGTAGCCCATAAACAAATGCCTCAGCTTACAGCTGACACTTATTATTATTATTATTAACATTGCATATTATTTCAAATGAATTTATTAGTATAGAAGTATATTTTTTGTGGCTGTCACTCTACAGGCAAATGAGCTGTTCATGGAACATGCCTTGTACTTTATGTTTGATCATCATACACCAGTGCAGATGAAGAGACTCAGCACTTAGGAAACTTTTCTAAATGAAAAAAAAAAATTGGCCTACAAAAACATTGTGATTAAAAGCTGAACGACTAACTTTAGCACTGCCTAAAGAAAAGTAAAGATGCTGCGTTGTGTTATAATCAGAAAAAAATAGTGTCTGATATATTCATATATGCCATATTTATAGTTCATATGCTGGGTGTGTCAGTAGAAATAGCAACAAAAATGTGCTTTAGACAGATTACATTAAGTACAGTTCATATCTATTGTACAGAGAAATGGAGTTGGACTCAAAAGGGATGAGTAAGCAATAAGGAACCTGTTCAGCTAAAATGTTTTTAATAGGCATTATGAAAATGCCAGTGGTGAGTTAACATACACTGATCAATCTTGACATCATAACAACCATACAAGCAACAATAATATTCAGGTAAAAGTCTGGTGTACTGCTCCACCAAAAAGTCCTGCCATTTCTAGTTTTCTATTGTCAGTCTGACAAGTCTATAATACTGATGCAAATTGAAAGTAACTATTACCAGAAACGACTTTGCCATTTACGTCACATGTTGTTTTTTTTTTTTTCATTTTGACTACACTGGCTTTTACAGGGAGTGAACTGTATGGTCTGAATCCAGCTTCAGCTGATTAATTACAGTTTATTTCAGTGATCTCCTGTATCACTGAAAATCACAAACACGCCACCTAAATCTTTGGCACCTGCGTATTCATCTGCACATCACATATTCAGTGTTTTCACATTACGCCAACTAGGCCTGTCCATAAAGGATTAGAGAACCGAATGAAACGTCATGTGGAAATTTTAATGTGTCAGTGTGTGATAATGATCAGTAGCTAAGTGAATGACACTCACAGATAATGGTCATGACAGAATATGGTGGTCTCTGAATTCAAGCGATCGGTCCTCCTCATGGCAGGGGTGGAGTTTTCTGGGTCTTTCACGTCGATCACTTCTGACAGCTCCTCCTGATTGACACACAGAAGCAAACTTTTGTCACTTACTGTTAAACAAATATAACTGGTTAACTAACACTGCAATCGACTTAACCCAGAGGTGCCAGATTTTTCAACATCTGCACATTCGAGCTACAATTTACGGGAAAAAAAAAAAAACATAGATGACGCCTTTAAATTAATACAGATCATCTCATAAACCAGCAACTATAATATTAGTGGTATGATAATTCATTAGCATTTTCATAAGACTCAACTGTATTACTGTTTTATTGTTATAAATCTAGCCGGCTAATAATGTATCTGTACATCGATGAGGTCAATTAATTGATTTTAATCCTGTCTGAATGCGCGGGATCAGTAAAGAATTCCTCTGTCTAATCTCTTGGAAAGGGAATTTTTCACTGTTTTTCTGAAGGTGTTGGATGTCCAGCAGCCCTCAAATCCAAAAGGTTAGCAAACTTCCTTCTAAGAGGAATGATGACTTCTAACCATATAACATATATAGCCTGCTAATTTTCATTTTCTAAAATTTCATGAATAATAATAATAAGCCATAGATAGGCTTATGGTTAAGGAACCCACCTTGGGACCAGAAGGTTACAGGTTTGAGCCCCGCAACCAACAAGACTCAGCTGATGTGCATTTGAGCACTGCAGATAAGGGGCTGCCCACCGCTCTGGACATGTAGGCTCACTGACTCCTAGTATTTACTAGTGTATATGTGTGTTTTACTATACTGATGGGTCAAATGCAATGGTCATTTCCACTGCAAAGTCATCAAAAGAGTAGTTAACTTCACTTTACTACACTAAATAAATAACAAGTAGGTTATACTATTGTTTAACATCCTCTAATACTTTACCAGTGGTCAAGAAATGCTGTTGGATGGATATGTTTGGTTGGTGGAGTTTTCTCAGTCCAGCTGTTACAGTGAGGTGTTTAAAAACCCCTGCAGCACTGCTGTGTCACATCAGCCTCATAGCACAGTATCAGTCACAATGCTACTGACACTAGTGATATATTCTCCCAGCACCCTAAGGCTTGAGCAGTTAAAGCAGAGAAGTTGTCATGCTGATATGATGAACTCAGAGTTGAGGATAACTTCCTGACTTTCTGAATTAGAATATCAAGTTGATGGTGTGTTTCCTTTGTTTGTGCCAAGTTGCACGTCGGAACTTACAAGCATGCGAAGACAAACGCCTACAAGTGAGAAAATTACACTTCTGACAGCTCAGACGTGCTTCCGAAATGACTGAGTTAAAGTCAAAACCAACATTACAAGCTTCTTAGGTAGATTTTTTTCCTTCATGTATATTTTTCATACCTGAAGTCGAGAGAAAACCCCAACCCTGAGGTTTCCGAAGCCATATTTCTGCAGCTTATTCAGGTCTTCCTGCGAGGACTCGGTGTATGGCTGCTGTTCGATCTGCCAGTCAAAATCCTCTTCTTCATCTTTATCTTCCTGACATACCTCATTCATGCTGCATGCTCCTTGAAAGTCAGGCAGAGGAAGGGGGAGAAAAAAAGAAAAGTGAAAAGTCTGGTAACAAATAAAAGACTGCAGAGGAGCTGGAGTGACAGGAAAAGTATGCTTGGGGCATGCATTTCTTTCTAACATACCAATCTCCTCCACCAAAGGTTGAGCAGACCTGGAACCTTTGGGGGCCAAGAGACTGGTCAACATCTGCAGTCCCTCAAAATGCTGCCCTGGTGTCTCCTTAGGGACTCGCATTGTGAAGAGACCTGTCACAAACACAAACACACACTCACTTTATTAAATGCACTGAAGACCAATGAATGGATAAATAAAATAAACAAAATCCAGTAATACTGGCTCATGTGCAGTACATTTTGGAATAGCAGCTATTTTTAACCGGTCCATCCATATTAGACTATTTGGCGCTATCGAGGAGCTGTAAGGATACTACTAACACCAGTTTATGCCCAAGCACTAACTAATCATACTTACCCAAGACTCTGCATGACCTTCTCCCATATGCTGGCCCAAAGATGACCAAGATGAATATGAATTCAGGACTTTATAAACAGTGCTCAGATGTCCACATTCCCTGTAACAAATCCCTCTGTTTGTCCAATGTTTAAAGTTATAGTCTTGCTTCTCTGACAGCATCATGTGACTATGAAGGCAATTTTTCAAATGACGGGTAATTACATGAATCTACTTGGTAAAAAGGCAAATTGAGCCTGACATTATAAATTGCCATACTACCTTGTCTTTAGTTCGATTACAGTCATGTACAGCGAGCCACAATTATCAGAACAGTGCTTTCAACAACAGGCACTGTCACAAAATAAAGCGGCTTTACAGACATTCTGGCTCAAGATCTTACAATTACTTGTCCAAACATTACTAATTAGAGGTGCTTCATAACACATTAATACTTAATTATCCGCTGCTTGAGCACTAGTGTAGGCTCGGAAGAAAAAAGGACAAAAACATAGTTGAAAAAATGCATAGTAATAATAGCATCTAATTAGAACTGGCAACAGATACGATGATTAAAGAGGAGTCAGCGTTCTGCCTGTCACAGGAGATAATCAGTTAATAGAGATTTCTTATTTCTTATCGGTTTTCTTATTCTAGGATCGACTAAAGCCGTGGCGACAATATGAAAGTGATGCGGCATGATGTATTTTGTTTGTGACCATGATGAAATTATAGTGTGTGATGAACGTTTACATTATTGATGAAAGAGAATAAGAATTTCTCAGTGAAATTTTTAAAACAGCACTGCCACAGGATTGCCTCCTTTCTGATGCCTGTACTACTGCTGCCAAGACTTTCTTCCAAATCTACTGCACTTACACAAACGCATGCTGAGATGAGGTCTAACCTTCCAGTAGCACCACCAAGTCACCCAATAACACAAAGGTCCATCAGTCGCCTTATGTCATAGCAGAAAAGACACACAAAGATTTTGGGTGTGTACAATCACAAGCTTTTTAGAGATACTGGCATCACTTCCTGTTTTTAGTTTACAGTTTGTTTTGGGGTCATGAGCCATCTGTGAAGCATGTCCTATTTGACAAAATTAATCCAAAAGTTTATA
>JAOVVF010000017.1:6682879-6710426 GCA_028565595.1 Duopalatinus emarginatus | reverse complement strand
TGGGTTCCCTTATGAGTCTGGTTCCTCTCAAGGTTTCTTCCTTTTATCATCTCAGGGAGTTTTTCCTTGCCACTGTCGCCACCGGATTGCTCATTAGGGATAAAATTTCATTTAAAAATATCTATAAATGTATAAATTTGACCCTTTTCTCTAGCTTTTTCTGAAGCTGCTTTGGGACAATGTCCATTGTTTAAAGCACTATATAAATAAAATTGAATTGAATTGAATTGTTCACAGTTAATCTACTACATTATGAGGATTTCTAACAGCAGCCAGGTTTTCTTTGCTACCCCGTATTTCTGCTAGTTTTTCCCCATCTCTACAATCCATTCCTCAGCTACCACAACCACACATTCTGAAGAATCATGGGCCTGAAACTTCATTATACTAGCATACTTATGGTGCTTGTGATTAGCCACCAATTTAGCTGGTTTCCAATATACACAGCCTCTGCTCAGAGTGAATAACCAGCCATGCAGGTTACAGGATCCACATACATGCAGCCAATGTATAAGTTTCCTGGAAGTCTGTGTTTGCTGGGTTGGACGTGATCATCTTAGAGAAGCAGTTTCCGGCTCAAATGTCCCCTAGAGCAATGGACGGAGCCAAACGTGGTTGTCCAGTCTTCACTGCCAGACAGTGTAAATCAACCTTAAAAAAATATTTATCCTATATGCCAGGGTCACTCTTTGGGCTTGTGGCCATGGAAGACTGGGAGAGAAAAGTGAGAGGGGTCTGGCTGCAGACATCCACTGTGAAGCACAGCGGTCTGGGACTCACCTCATCCATGGAGACACAAATGATGTGTGGCATTGTGCCGGTTCAATATTTGTTTTGCTAACGAGTGACTTTATTCATTTCCTATCATTCAGAATTTTTAATCAATAACTATTTGTTAACTAGCGACTTTATTAGTCTATTATCATTCCGCGTGTTTAATAAATAAATGTTTCGATAATAATGAGCGAGTTAATTATTCTACTATCATTCAGTATGTTTAACATTTGTGTTGCTAACTAGTGACTTTATTAATCTATTATTCAGTATGTGAACAGACGGTTTTGTTAGTTTGCATAACAATATTAATTAGCATTAGCACAATTAGCAGCATTTGTGTTTAGAAGTGCTGATTCTCTACAGAACCAGTTAAATCAGCAGATGGATAAAATCATTCTTGATAGAATGATATAGTTTGGAGAAGTAAAATGTGTTTATTTTTAATTGAATTAATGTTAGACAACATTACAGATCAACATTAATTTTTGTCTAATTTAACAACAGTTTGTCTTCATTAAAACGTATGTTAGCTGTATAAAGATGGGGCTTTAACTGTTAAGCTAAATCTTATGTAGTGGTAAAGTTGTGCGCAGCATTGCAGAGTATTATATTATTATATTGCATATAATATTACATAAATAATGTAAAAGCAACATGTATAATATTAATATTTCTGACATTTTATACCTTTTATGGTTACCTTACATAAATTAGATATATAATATAAAGGAATGAAAAAAAACCCATTTGATTTAAATAATAAAAACTTAATTTACAATCTTATACAAATCTTATAAAACTACCTTAAACAGGCTGCTTCCTTTTATCCATCAGATCTACTATAAAGGCCACATATTATTTTATTAAAACACCCCACTGAAGTGATTGACCCAGATTTTACTCATGAGCAGCAGCAGACAACTCTTCTTCTATAAACACACACACAGTGTATATGTCATTTTTGTCCCCACAGAGGACAAACAGTGAGCCTAACAGTGGAGGTCTGCAGCGAGACCGTCTTGAGAAAAGCAACAAGAAACCAGTACAGCCTCAGGTGGGCCACCACAAAGGTTATCCGCATTGATACTAGCTCATAATGGTATAGTGGATATACTGCCAAATCAACTGGAGTTGGTGTTGGAGTTTGCTAGGTCAGGATGCTGTGTGCTCCTTGTTCTACCCAATGAACTAGATGAACGTTCTGTTCTGGTCCAGAAGGTGGTGAGTGCCCTCACACATTTTCCCTGTCATGGGAATTAGAGGTGTGCCACTTCAGTAAATCTGTGTTCCTTTTCTTATCTAGGCAATACAGTGCACCATCTCCAAGTTCCTACCCCTCTCAGTATTGTGAGACAGATTGTCTTAGATTGGAAGCACAGCTGGATGGTAAGATTCACCGATTCACATCTGTGCACCAACGTAAACGTTCACAACGTGACTGCCAGGACTGGAATTTGGGATGCATCAAGCATCGTTTCTAACATATCTGCGTAGCTGAAATCTGATTCATTTATATGAAATTAGTACAGGCCATTTACCCTTATTATTATTTCAACATGAAATCAATAACTATATATTTAGATTCCTCCTCTCTCAGGTGCACTCTCTCATCCCCACTGCTGTCAGTGGCCAATTCATCATCAACTCTCTGGGTCTGTCTCAAAACCTAGTGAGCTGCTTTGCTGCCCACTGCCTACCTAGACAGTTGCATACTTAGAGAGGGTTCTAAATGGCATAAAAATTTAGAAGGCAGATTATTGAGAAGCTGTAGATAGACAGCAACTCGCTTACTAAGCTAACAGAATTATCCCCAGGCCATTCATACCAAAACTCGCTAGCATGCCAGCTGACACCAAACACCAACAACTGTTACTGTAAACAAGAAATTTACACTTTATAAAATTAAAAATGTACTGTTTATTGTTAATTTATTGTTTACAACCGGCTGTGCCGACCCACTTTAGCCTGAATGCTAGGATTGTCTTTTGTGACTGGGACAGCACACAGAGCGACTTCAGTATTGGGTCAGAATATCAGTCAGAATAAGGCATCTCAGTAGCCAGCAATGTGAGAATAAAAACAGCCTTTTTCTTGGGACAACATGCAGGATGACATAGCACAGACCTTGTGCTAGATGGGACTATGTCCCGTATTGTATTAAATTGCACGGCATGATATTCTTTTGCACTGAATCATTTCATGACTGAATCAAATTGTGTTGAAATACACAGAATCTCAGTAAGGCTCATATTACATTAGTAACTGCTTTATATGTACCTTTAGCATATGGGATTGTTGGTAGTACATAAGTGAAGTGAAGTGATTCACTGACCAGTGTGCTTGGCACAGTAGTGAATGCACACACACACACACACACACACACACACACACACACATGAAGGGGTGGGCAAAGCCCATCCATGGCGGTTGATCACAAGGCCGGGTCCCTAATCTATAAGCCTACAACTTATGTGTATCACATCAGCCTCAGTAATGGAGAGGCACATCTCTGACACTCTGACACTCACGTTTTATGCCCCTGTAGATGTTTTTAATTGTACACACTGTCTGTACATCTGAGAACAAAAACATAGTTAAGAACTATTGCCACTAGGGTTGCAGTGGTATACTGGTTTCACATTATACTGTGGTATGTGGTATAACTGCCAAAGGAGAAAACACATCGACACATCCCTCTGTGCAGATTTTAAAAAAAGGGTCAGTTTGCATTACTGTGGACCTCTGCTTGTAAAAACAGTTCAGAGTTAAAAACAAACTAAAGTTTAAATATTTCTGAACAGAGGAGACTGTGGTCTTATTCTGGTGGAGCCTCAAAACACCTTTTGGATGATATACCAACGTATTGTCGTCATCACCTATGTGGACTGCGTCTCCCTATACTTCATATTGATTGGTTTTTAGACATGTGTTTGACATTGGCAGGTTGTGTTTTGTCATCTATTACTCGATATTACTCCATTACTTTTCCTAATGTTTAGTATCGGTATATCGATATATAACCATTGTATCGAGGGCACTGTTATGTTATTGTGAATACAATTGAAACGTACTGAAAATGCATCGTATCAACACGCCACTGTATAATAAGGAAGAGTCTAATATGCTTAACATGAACAAACCTTTATGTGGCTTAATGTCCTAAAACAATGACCTTGGAACACTAAATTTATCTCTTACTAAGTGTTTTCTTCTACTTATTAGCAGTCATAACTACTTTCTTAATTATGTTTAGCTATTTTCTTCTAGACTTCTCTCTCTACTACCAAAATGATACATAAAACAATAAATATAGATACTGTGGTTTACACCTCTGTCAACAGGGTTGCCAGAAAAAAAATCCAGCCTACAGTCAATCTAAACTATGGTTGTCAAACTCTGGCCCGTGGGCCAAATTTGGCCCACAGTGTAATTATACTTGGCCCTGCGAGGCAATATCAAATTACTATTGAAGCTGACCCGTCGGTATTATACAGCGGCGGCGCTGCTGTAACAGCGCATTCATCGCTAATACTACAAATCCCATAATGCCCTCCTGTTGTTTTGGCGCTGATGATATCATTAGCGTTCTCCCGTTTGGTGGACGCGACCGGTGTTGCAAGCCGGGCGAGTCGTCCACCCGGCGTTTTCCACACCTTTCATTACGCACCCAACTCAGTAGCGATCCGTGCTTCAGCAGGAAAGCCCCCGCTCATCCTAGAAAAGATGCCAGGTATCTGGCTTGGGCACATCAGATTAGATCAGTGTGTTGTAAACTGAGCTATAATTAACGTTTTCTTTATGAACTTTTTCTTGCTACTCAAAGGCCTGAATGGTTAATTCATTTATTATTGTTATTTTATTTTCAAATTTATTAAACTGTGGAAAAAGTTAATTTTGATGTTTACCTCAGAAGGCTGCAAATAGAAAAGAGGCATACAATTTTTATTTAAATTTTATTTAATATGCCATTGATATGTTTTTTTTAATTTGACATTCGATTTTGCATGTCTGCAATATGAAGTTATATAAGCGTTGCTTGTTCCATATTCAATGTTAATGCAAAACTTTCAAAAAGGTTCATTTGTTCAACGTTGCTTTGTTTAATTTTAAATTTTGGCCCACTGTGTATTTGAGTTTGACCCTCCTAATCTAAACCCTGTTCTTCAGAGGCTGAAAGATGTTTGAAGAAAACACGCTATAGATGGCAAAATAGTGAACTATATGTAAATCCTCTGTTCATCTTACTCTGTCATTTTATATTCTAACTGATACTTTTTCATAATCATTTTGTTTAAAATGGTATTATTATTATTATTACCAAGAAATAAATACAAGCCCATAGTATTTTTATAATCTGCAGCTGAATATTTCTGTCATTTTATTTTATTATGGATTTTAAGCAAACAATTATTTACGGTTGTTGACAATAATGTTTTATTGTTGTCTAATATGGAAAATGTGAACATTAAATGTTTTAAATTAAACTGAAATTACTTCCAGTTATGTGGATGTAGTGTCTATGATGTACAACAAATTTGACTTTAGCATTTTCTCTATAATGTAATTTAGCAAGTATTCTCTATAATGTGGAATTATAGGTTATTCTCTGTGTATACTGATGTTTAGTGTTTAATTAAAAGATAAGCATTAACTGGCTGTAGGGGGATTTTATATTTAATTAACAGTTATTATTGTTTAAATAACTAAAAGAGTTTAAAACTGTTGTTAGAACATTTGGCTCTGGTAGTTTAGAGCTGTAGGTAAGAGTTAAACTGGTGTAAGTAAATGGATAAAGACCATGTGGACAAGTTTAAATGATAGTATCATTTAAAGTTGCAGGTTATGCTTAAATTAATGTAGGATTTTAGGCTGTAGAAGAGAGTTGAACAGGGGTGAGTGGGGTAAATGGGGGGAAAAGGGGTGAACAGGGAGGGACGGATAGGGACAGGGGAGAACAGGGAGAGATAGGGGGACAAGGGGACGGGGGGGACGGAGGGGACAGAAGTGAACAGGGGTGAACAGAGTGAACAGGGCCCAGAAGTGAATGGGGGGAATAGATGTGAACATGGGTTGTCAATCTTCTCCACAAGCAGCAGTGAAACTGCAGGGTTTTGTGCCGACAAATCAGAACAACAAGACAAAGAGAATAATGATAATAATAATACCATTATAAACAAAATGTTTAAGAAAAGTATAAATTAGAATATAAACGACAGAATAAGATGAACAGGTACATTAGTAGCTGGTAGCTGTTTTGCCATCTCTTGCCTGATTTCTTTAGGAGGAACAGGATTTAGATCGACTTTGGCATGGATATTATTTCTGGACCTGGCAACCCTGTTGACAGGCGTGTTTTTACATCGAGAGGAACAATCTTATCATAAACCACAGTATCTATATTTATTGTTTTATTTAACAACCGTTTCAGTAGTAAAGAGAGAAGTCTCACCAATAAGTCAAAGAGCTTTAGTGTCCCTGAGTCAATGTTTCAGGACATTAAGACATGTTCAGTCTAGAAATCATATTCAATCTGAAGTGTAGTTACAGAACCACTGCCCTGCAGTACAGTACATTATAACTGTATATAAATATATAGATAGGCTCGTCATTAGACACCTGATCAGCAACAGCTCGTACAGTAAAGTAGATCAGTAATCTGAGATGTAAACTACACAAACTTCAGGCTGAATCTTTAACTAGCTGGAACGCTTTAGCGGTCTCTTTAGCATCAGTCTATTCGGAATGTGTCAATCTGAATTATCTGTATTAATTAAACCTCCACAAGAGATGAAACTTCCTCAAGCACACTGCTACGTTCCTAAATCAGCCCCATGTTACACACTTACCTGAAAATCACACGCGAAAACTCTCATGTGTGCAAAATAACACCAACACATGGCGCAGTTCCTGGGTTACACCGCGCGTCAACGCGTCTACCGTAAAACGCACAATAAAAACGCATTTAAAGGAATTGCGACTGGATTTAAGGCACGAAACTCGTGACTCCGGCGTCATAGATGTCAATTAGTATACCTAGTGTGTAACATTGTCAAACGTTATCAGTCATGTTTACTGAGCATAATAAATAGTCAGGATAAATACATCATAATAGTAGCGCACAGCAGTGTTGTTACTGTGTAACTGTATTTTCCAGAGGGAGAAGTATTTGCTGCATTACGGTAAACGCGCCGAAGCCCCGCCTCTCTCAGCAGAGTGAGTTCGTGGATGGAGTGCGCGCTCTAAGCCGAGCTCGAGACTTGGCTCTTGTTCACAATGTGAGTGAGGGGAGCATGGCAGCGCTGACCGAGTCCGTTTTAATCCTTCAGTCGGACCTCTAAGTGGCCACTTCAATGCGCTGCCGAGCGCACAGGCAACTTTTCCACCATGAGAATTCACTGCAAGGTTGTGGCGCTGGCGGTGTGCCTCGGAGTTTTCCTACTTTTCTACTTTTTCGGGGGGAACGCTGGGGACGAGCCCCCGCCGCCGCGCAGCAGCCAACTGAAGGAAGACCACAAACTTCCCAGTTTTCCATCTGCGGCGTCTGGAAAACTAGTGTCGGTGAAAGTCGGGAAGCCTCCCGAGCTTCCAAAACAACATCCGAGTCGGAGAGAAGGCAACAGAGGAGGCAACAGAGGAGGCAATGTCAGCGCCAAGCTTAGGTACGACATTGTCCTGGTATTATTCATTCTGCTGCTTCTTCTGCTGCAGGGCTGAGCTGCTCTCTACTTCACTAATATACTAGCATGCAATAATAGTGCATGCATATATATATATATATATATATATATATATAGAGAGAGAGAGAGAGAGAGCGAGAGAGAGAGAGAATACATACATGTATATGTATTTGTCCAGTGTTCCTCTTCATCTTTCCCTCTGCCTCTGTCTTGGTTTAAACTTGCAGCTCTTCTAACCCTATCAATAGCCCAGCTGTATTCAAGGGCATTTCTGAGTCCAGTGTTGAGCAGAGATAAGCACCACTGCCCCTCTGCACTCATCATCCAGTGCTGAAGTGGGCTTAATCACGGCACAGTGACGCAGAAGTGGGCTTTTTTCCCTGTCTGATGCTTTTGCGTTTTGCTGTCTCGTTCCTACATGTGCACATACTATAGGATGGCTGAAGAGATCTGGCATCAATCACCACTCATGTCAATCTATCTATCCATCCGTCTGTTCAGACCATCCATCAGTAACCATCTCCTTTGCTGTGGATCCAGGTTGTCTGTTCCAGAAACGCTAGGTGTGAAGTGGGAAAACACCCCAGATGGGGCGCCAATCCACACACACTCTCATTCACACCTAGGTGTCATTTAGCTAATCCAAAACCACCTGGTGTGTTTTTGGAAGGTGGGGCGAGAAAACCCACACAACAGAGAGACAGAGAGAGTATGCAAACTCTGCACGTCACTGCACGTTGTGTCGTATATGGTTTTGTTGGAGCAGTAAAATGTGAGTGAGCTCAGGGTCGAACCTTGGAGCTGTCAGGGGGCAACACTACTTTCTCAGAAATGAACATAAACTATTACACTGTCCTATTAGTTTTTACTTGATTGGTACCATCAAGGGGACACCATTAGTGTGTATCTTTTATCCAGACAGATGCATGTTGTATACCTGGATTATGCTCTATGTATGTGTCTGAAATCATTGGAGTTACACTATCTATTTCCAAGTTGAAGATGCATTTTTAAAGGTGCAAAAGGTGTAATAATGACGGTACTACCATATTTTTTTTCTCCACAACCATGCATGCCAGTAATTTTATTTATATTCTACATTTAAAGAAAATTTGACATGCTCACTATCTGCTTAATGAGCGGCATTACATCATACACCAGGATCGATTATTTTTCCCCTGGAGCGGAAATCCGTTCAAAGTCTTTTGAAGGTTCATGTAAGCATAACACACATTAAATAGTCTATTTATTAGAGCATCATTGTGATCAGTCCTGCCCTGAGGTCACCTTGAGAAGAGCTGGTTCATTTCCGAAAGAGCTGTGAGCTAAGCAGAGAAAGGCCAAAATCAATGATCGGCTTGTTCGGTCTAATTGAGCGAGCCTGCTCCCTTGTGACCGGTTTTGATTGGAATGGCGTTATCCATTCAGCCAGCCGCCGCCTTCATTCAGAGCGTTACAAAAAGGAACGATTGTGAGCTGTACTGGATTAAACGCTGGTGAATCGGTGGCATTGTTTATCTCAGACTTTGCAGACGTCCACGTGCACAGGTCCATGATATGATGTGTCTAACTGAGCATCTTGCGCTACAAATAGAGCCGTAATCATAAACAGGAATTGTTTCAACAGGTATTGTTTAGTTGGATTTTGACCTTCCTCACTGTTTCCTCACACACACACGCGACACTAGTCTATCACCGCACCCACATGGACACATTTTTCTCGTCAATGGAAAGTATCAGGTTGAGTAATTCCTATACACATTGGTGTGTATGTATAAAGGAAGTGTTATTTGGAAAATACCATTTACAATAAAAAAAATAATAAATGACCTGTTTGATTTAGATATGATTACTGCTCACAGCTTTTTTTTTTTCCGTTTAACATTCATCCTCCCTCGGACAGACTTCCTGCCTCACCAGGCTGCAACTGACAAACAAGTCCCTGATGAGGCATCGCATCATTTCCCCTGAGCTCCTGTCACGTTTTAGAGAGAGGTGGAGAGGGGGTATGTGGCGACGAGGTGAAGTCCAGGCTGTTTTTAAAAACGTTTTGACTCATGTCAGAAATTCTTGACAGAAATGGCATGCATCTTACTAGCTGAGTTTTTTTTCTCCTGGTACTAAAGAGACAGCAGTGAAAGGCCAGGAGGATGTTCTACAGCTGTTTGTTTAAGTAATTGCAGATGGTTTAGTGTAAGATTTAATGGACGAATGAAGTATATAAATAGTAGGAATGAATCTGGGCTCTAAAAGTGATCATGCATTATAAGGTTCGGTGAACAGTTCCAGATAACTTCATGAAGGTTTGGACCCATGTCTGATAGAAACATGGTGCTTGGTGCAAATTCCTCATCTAAAACTCCGTATAGAGTCTAGCTAGATAGATATATTAAACTTTATTGACATTGCTTGGTACAAGTACATGGCAGTGAACTGCAGTTAGCATCTAGCAGAAGTGCAGTTGGGCAATTAAAGAACAGGGTGCAGGAGTGAGGGTGAAATAAATATATAAATATATATTTAACAATAGGCTTTTAATACTACTACTACTGTACTATTTTAAATTTTTGTTTGTTTGTTTTATTTTAGTTTAGATGGTCATGTTATTGTTTTGTGTTAATTATTTATGAGCTGTCAGCATTAGTGAATAGAAAACCCCTGGAAAAAAATGATAGACCTAGTGTATGGTCCCGGATAGATCCTTAATAGGAATTTTATGTTGCATTAAAGAAAAGAGCACTCGACCAGAGGCCTTGAATTCTTATCAGTTTAGTACTCATGAGAGCGGATGAGAGTGTGTCAGCTCAGAGAACGAGCTCAGAGCATTCCCATTGGATTAGGTTTAATGAAATTGGAGATCTGGCTTAATCCTTTCATGAGGTAAGGCTGCTCTGTTCTTTTGGCTGATATTCCCCTCAGCAAGCTACAGAGTTCATGACGGAGTTTGCCAGAACGACGATGAAGCAACAAAGCTGTGCTGTCAGTTCATACATGCCACGTGTATACATACAAATATGAGTCATTACTGTTGCGTTATGCTGCTATTATTGTGATGTAGTGTTTTATATCGGTATTCACAAAAGACATTCAACAATAATTGAAAATGCAACAATATATATAGGTTTATTCACAATCCGCCAAAAATTAAAAATGTCCTGTTACACTTAATGTCTGCAAAAGAGACATTTATTTTATTTTAAAAAACTGTATAGAAAAAGTGTTGAAATACAAAAATTTCAGCTGACACCTTAGTCATTTTTAAATAAATCAAATTCTAGGAAATGAAGATGTCTCAGAAAAGCATATTGGTTAGCTCTAATTTCTAATTAGCATTTGAAATAGAAAGATTGATAAGTAGGCCTGGGTTAGTGAACATATAGGAAAAAAACTAGACCTGGTGTGCTGTTGAAGGAAAATAATCAATAGCAAGGAACTGTGGTTGATCATTTTCCAGTAACTGCAAATTCAGGTGTGTAGTTCTATTTAATGTTCAACGTCCACAAGTCACAAGTATGATTGTTTTTATACAGCAGGTTAATACATTTTAAATTTGAAATTAACATTAAGTGACGTTTCAGACACAATATGGTCAAATGTTCTGTTTGTTTTTGTTCTGTCATCAATCCCAAAGAAGCATCGGTCAGTTTATAGCATATTAGCTAGTTAGCTAACTAACATTTTTTTGTTTATTCTTCTAACATGTTACATGAATGTATCTCTGATTTTCCACTCGTAAACAAATTTTTAAGCCCAGCAGCCAAACACTTTTTTTTCGTGCTCCGTCAGCAGAGCAGTGAGCGGGTCAGAGATCTTTGATCAATGTACCGATATGTTTATGTTTAAACGTGTTTATCAGCGTAAATCAGAGATGGTCTTGTAGTTTAAGTGGCCTATGATAAAACCTTAGAATGGAGCTCATAAATGATGAAGAGCAGCCATTCGGAGTGTAAAAAAAAAGGTGCTACATAAAAACCTCATGGTTTCACTGTCACATGTTAGCTGATACTCAGAGCAGTTCTACTGGGACTGGATTTAAAATAAAGAACAGTAAACAGCTCCTCTGGCTCTTATAAACACTTATCAAGTCTATTTTCATGAATATGGCGAATAAATACTCTGCCACGGACCCCTCCCAGGTGACACATCTTATCATGTTTTTTTTTAAACCATTGTCTGCACTTAGTAGTGTGCACCTCAAATCAGCAAGACACCACGTTACAAAAAATAATTTTTGTAGTTGGAGTGATTTTCTTTTAATTATTATTATTTATTTAATTATTTTTTTTTATTTATTTGTGCTTCTGCTAGAATTGTCCTTGAATTGCTCTGGGATTAATGAAGTATCTATCTATCCATCTTGCCATCCCTTCTTCTTTTCAGTGTCATCTGATTAGCTTGATGACGATGCCACTGTCTCTACTGTAGTAAGTGTTTCAGTAAGAATGGTGCTAGAAGTGGAATTTACCATGCCAAGCGCAGAGAAGCAATAAAACGGTGACGTTAAACAGTGCCGTTGTCATCCTAAATATAAACACTGCTGCTCGTCCAATTAAATTAGTGAACTAGAGCTAACTGCTGTATAAGGAAACGAGTGGTTATAAACCTGATTTGCCTTGCAGGCAGAACTGCTGCTAGATAAAAATGAATCAAAAGCTTTTCACCAATCAGATGTGAGAATTCAGCATTGACATACATGTATATTTATTATCCACTGTATCATCAGGTGCTAAGGTTTTGGATTTTTCCCCCATTTTAAGGTTTAATCTGTGGAATCTTATTCAGGTAGTGCACCACCATGAGCAAACATTTAGAGTGCTTTAACACATGCAGTGTTAAATCTATTTGATTTGAACCCTGACATGTTTCTCTTGTACGTTCAGGCAGGTGTGAACACGAAGCGTATTTAATTAAGTGCAGTGTGAAACGGTTGCAAATCAAGTAGCAAACGAACGAACAAAGGCATCAAAGTGACTTGTGTGTGTGAAAGCACCCTAAGTGAAATCAAATACTGTGATAACATTTTGTGCACCATATAAAAAATAATCAAGTATTATGATGTTTTGACATATCACTCCCACATATCACTCCCGCCTCCGTAGTCATGGAGTTCAGCTTTCTGTTACTTACTCCGTTCACTAGAATTTGCTCCAACCTTCTGCTTTCTGTTCTTCCCTCATCTGTCTTGCACTTGTGTTTTTTTTTTTCAGTTGGAGGAAACGTTTGTATGCTTGGCCTGTATCCTGCCTCCCTTTTAAAGTTGTTTAGCATGCATATGCATGAGTCACTCACATGATTAAAGTTTACTGGTAGAACACAGCCGGATCGTCAGGTTTGTTGTGCAGCAAATGGTTTGTAAAGACGCACTTTAAACAAATGCTGTCAGCTGGGACTCTGTTATATCGTTCCTTTGGAAGCAGATGTACCAGTTCATGGCAAGCACATTACATAGAGTCATCATCTGGTCAGTCTCTCTCTGTCTGCCTCTGCTTCTATCTCTCTTGCTCTCTGGATATCTACAAATTTTTCCTCCACTCACCCCAGGCATCCCAATGAGTTGTGACTCAGCTCACTCCAATCCTGAAAGCGAAGCAAATCTCAGCTTTTCTGCTTTTAGTCACCAGGTTATCTACAGCCAAGAATGGCGAGAAAAATCGGCGTTTGGCAGCCAAGACTGAGATTGTGAAGTGGTGGGGGGGTTAATTCAGTTGGCCGAGACAATTTACTGTGGGAAAAGCATGCTGAAAAATGATGGCTGGACTCCCATGTTCAGAGAGAGAGAGCGAGAGAGAGTAAGGATTTTCTCTGCTTGGAATACACACATTTATGTTTCTTATAATTTCTTTTCAAAGTGTTTATGCTCAAGGCTGTGCATACATGCTTAGATCAAAAGGCCCTTTTTTTTTTTAAACACTGTCCTGTTTATAGCAAGATGTTACCTGCTATACAGACACACCCGTTATACAAATGACTTCTGTTCCTTCTCTACCCTCTTAATGTCGTGTTAAATGTTTCCAGATGTGCTGAATGGGGTTGCAAATGTTACGCCGTCAGCTCAGTGTCTAAATGTTCAGTGCTGCTAAGAACTGACAGAAGAACACTTACAGCTTTGTTCTGGCAATTCCTTGAAGAGAGTACAACGTATTTCCAACATTTTGTCTGCAGTGTTATGGGCTCAAGTTGTGTAGCTCATAGCATAGAGGAAATCTAATTTCATGTATTCCTGTGTGTTTAATAGGCACATGCCCTATGAAACCGATTCTGAATAAGCAGTGAAAGGCTGCTGATTAACACTGAGTGACCAAGGAAAGGCTGAATTTAGCTTCTCAAAACCAGCTGCATATCATGTTTCCTGAGAATGTGCCTCTTGAGCAAAGCCAGTAAAATAAGAAGCCTTTCCAAATCATTGTGGCGGCTTTATTGTGCAGCAACGGCACAGCGAGTGATCTGGTTTAAATGTCTGCAGCATGCAATACGTTCAAATGAATTCTGCTTCTTTTACTGAGTGCAGAGAAAAATGTGAAGGCCTCATGGGTACAAAATGAGGCTTGGTGTAGACAAATCATTAATTCATTAGCTGGGCGATGTTGTCTGTACCCAGAGGCCCTGTTAACCAAGCTACAAAGATGAGATAATTATGTGCATTAATGCAGACTATGGAAAATAAATGAGGACTTGAAACCCTGAAAGAAGTGACTTTATGTAGCTATAGTCTTTATCCTGTCTTGGTAATGTCTTTGGTGATGAAATATGCCCTGTTTGCACCTCGACGCAGTGGCAGAAACGTTTTGGTTCATGTTTCAGCTATGTGCTGTTCTCTCATCACACATAAGGATGCTCTTTGAGTTTGGCTGGTGTGTTCACATGTGCTTAGTGACGTACAGTGTGATAGTGAGGCAACTCAAGCGGTAAAGTTGTATTATGCCGTATTTGTTTACTATTTGCACATCCCGTCATATTCCTTATTCTGCAAAGTCAAAGTCAAGCACCCATTTGAGCTTCTTAAGAAGGTAGTAAAATACACTATGTAGCCAAATGTTGATTGTGTTTGTATAACCTGCCACCATGTGTCCCACAAATACTGAGAAAATGACAAGCTGTCTATATAATATGTATATATAGACCCAAGAGTTTTGACTCTTCCTTTGACAATGAGACACGCCATTGCAAAATGCATGCTCTGGCGGTGGCTTCATTTATGGTTTAGCTGGATCCAATAGTTTTGAACCTGCATGAGAATCTCTGGAGAAATGTTCCCACAAGCATATACAGGACTTTTGTCTCACCCTGTAGAATAGCACATATGTTAAATGTGTCCCCCAAACCTGGTCAATAGATCAGTCTCTTAACTGGTGTTTATTTATTCTACTCCTATTTGTTAACCCTACCCTCGCTCAGCTACCAAATGCACCTCGGTTGTCTGATTTAGCACATGATGCTAAATGTTCTGATGTTCTGTGATGTGATAATCGAATGGCCTTTTTTCATTTGGTCAGTCATTAAAGGTGAAGTAACAGCTTAAAAATGGATAAAGCATGGCTGGCCGAAACTTTTATACAAGTGTTTTTGTCAGACAGTGAGGTAACATTAGCTTAGTATAGCTAACAGTAAACAGTAGTTTAAAACTTAACTGTAACTGACCAAACAATAAAGTCTGCTTTAGAATTCCAATTTCCCTTCTTTAGAACTTTGAGGTCCAGACATATTCCAGCATGACAATGCCCTTGTGCACAAAGCAAGCTCCATGAAGACATGGTTTACCACGCAGATAGTTTATGCGGTGTAAAGTCTTTTCTTTGAAGTCATGTGTCTTATATGGTGATCCAATGTGTTTTTTGAAGACATGGTTTGACAAGGTTGGTGTAAAAGGACTCTGGCCTCAACCCCAGTGATCACTTTTGGGATGAACTGGAACACTGACCACGCCTCAGGCCTTCTCGTCTTGACCCAAGTCCCTGACCTCAATAATGCTCTTCTGGCTGAATGAGTCCCCACAGCCACACCATGAAAAGCCTTCCCAGAAATGTGGAGGTTATTACAACGGCAAAGGGATGACTATATCTGGAGTACAATTTTTCAAAAAGTATATGGATGTGATTGCCGGATGTCCATATAGTGTAGTTCTTATCAAAAGCCAGACTACATCCTTGGTTGAGAAGTGGTGGGATTTAGAAAAGAGTAGCTCTCACCACAGAGTTATGGTGCTCATTGTACTCACTGGCACACATTATTTAAAGTGCTTATACTGTTACTGGGTTGTGGGGGAACCTACCCTACACCCTGGACAGTCATTAAAAAATTATTTTTCTTTCTCAACAAGTTAAGAATCGCTGCTCGTCACGGTTTTATATTAACAGCCAGCTAAACCTGCTTGTCCACCAGGCAACTGTGCATATTTGAGTGTGTATGTGTGTACTGAAATGACGATACATGCTGAAAACCACTCATTTCAAAAGATGTAAAAACGCTCTTGTTCAATTTGTCAGGATCTACAGATTTAAATGTCAACATGCCTGAGCAGCAGACAGAGAGGATGATGTGTATGACTGCTCATGCACTTGCGAGATTTGAAGGACTGAATAAAGGAAGTGAGAACATCAAGAAATAATATGGGGAAGTACCATACAGGGTGGCAACACTAGTTAATCTGTAGAGGGGGATTTCAGTTGCACTATGTACATAGTTTATAGTGCATAAATGTTCCTTAAAGTCTTCTTTTTGAAGCAGGGCACCTAATATGGGTTTATTTTGTAGGGCCTTATTTCCTTTTTTGCATGCTGTTGATTTGAAAAGCAAACAAGATAAGCAGGATAAATTGCACTGCATACAAATGTCTGTAAACGAAAGCATATACAAAAGTTTCATTTTAGCATGAAGTCAATGTGCCAGCACAAAGTTTTCCAGAGTGTTCAACCTTCAGGGGCATCTGAAAACAATTACAGTTAAACAGAAAAGTACAAAAACGAGCAAGTGGTTATTTTTAGAAGCTGAAACCAGACACATGTCTGTGGAGTAATGAACAGGGCTTAGTTCTTCATACAACACTTAACAAATCTAAAATATTATGACTAATGCAACACTTACTGGTTTTTGTAGGTGTGGGCAATATTTCACATATACCCGTATTGCAGCTTGCTATTTAAAAAGTGACACCAGTGTGAGACTTGCATTGGCAGCTCTTTTGTGTGGTATTTGTGTAATAGGCATGAGGTATATGGCAGTCTTATGTGATGTATGTAGATGAGGCGTGTGTTGACCTGGAGGCAAAGAGCTTGAGGGGAGAAAGAAGTGAGCATCAAAGCAAGTATATGTGTTGAGCTGTATATTATATAAATATACAACTATTATATGTATACTCTGACATGTCAAATGCCATGAGCTGGCAGTATGTAAATTGATTATGAAGTGGCATATCTTTAGGGGCTTGGGAACCAGCGGCAACAGGCTAGAATTGTCAGTGCAAACAGACAAGTGACTCTGGCAGAAATTACATACACATTTTATACAGGAGGCCCCACACATATCACAGGTCACGGTGCAGCCTTCCTTATTTTCCATGGGATATGGGAGCAGGAAACCCACCAAAGTGCCTCTGATAACACTACAACCCCAGACACAGCACCTGACCTGGGCTCATGAGGTTGCTGACTGCACCCTAGAGGACTGGCAACATGTGGCATGGTTGTATGAGTCACAGTACCAGTGGTGCATGCTTGAGGTGGTTCCGTACTGCTGTGGAGTGTGTTTTGATGACATGGGTTGTGTCCACTGGTCCCCCTTAAACATGTCACTGATGCCTTCTACTGCTTGGTGATCACGATGGCATATTCCAGCAGGATAATAAATACTGTGTCATCAGGTTGTGCCCAAGTTGGTTCGGGGAGCATTTTCGAGAGTTCTGATGAATGATGTGGCCTGCATGTTCGCTTGACATAGTACTAATGTTGCATTTATGGCATGTGATGGAGGGGTCCATTGGTACCTGAGATCCAGTACTTACAAATACCACTGAGCTGTTGGTGGATATCCAGACAACATGGATCAATATGCAGCCAGATGTCTTCTGTCCACATGTGGAATCAATGGCACATTGAGTTGCTACATTTCACAGGGCTAGAAAGGGTCAAACATAATTCTATACTAATTCCTGTCCCATATATGTGTGTGTGTGTGTGTGTGTGTATACGTATGTATATGTGTGTGAGAGGGTTTAGTTTTGTTTGAATGTGGCTAGAGGATGCTACATCTGAGTAAGGAAGTCATAAGGCTTCCTGTGTTCATGCCTAGTTTGCTATTTTGTGCTTGCAGTTTAATATATTTCTCACATTTTCACATGTGCAATTTATTGAAGTAGATAGTATCTTCCTTTTAATGCCCATAGAGGAAAAAATAATATACGTCAGCGATAGACATACATGACTTCATAGCTGAGACTTCCATCTATGCTGTGAGGTACTTGTTCAGATCTGTAGAAGATGCAGGCTTCTAAATGCACGATCTAATCTTGTTTACACTGGATAAAGCCTGCTGTTGACCACGTCTGAGCAATTGGATTTGTTGCCAAGACAACACCAGCTTTGAAAGATGGACAAGTCCAATCCAGCTAATTTGGTTAATTTTTTTTTATTTTTTTTATGTAGCCATCGTAAGGTTAAAGATTATCAGTCTGTAAATCTAGTCAACGTTTTGTGCAATAAGCCATGTGTAGATGGACCAACACATTTATAGCTACAAATTATGAGCTTATTGATTGTTAAATCCAAATTGAAGCAAAGTCTAGACTGGTTGTACCTGCTGGATTCCATTCATCACAATAATACTGTACAGACCACAAGAACCATCAGGTTTTTCCCTCTCAATGCCGACCATTTAGAAGAGCTCTTCAAAGTTGTTGTTTCAACCCAACCTACAAATGGCTGCTTTTGTGATCATCTCCATAAACCCCTTGTTGAAACCCTTTGTTCTCAATTAAGTAGTGATTAAGAGAGCATGATTGAGAATGTGATCTACATTAACAGTGGCTCTGACTTTCGCTAATTCAAATCACAGATTTATGTTAATGCCGGGATGGAATGACTGTGTCTGCAGTACAATAGGACTTGCATGCTCACAGCATTACATATTACTATACACTCTTAGATATAAAGTTCGTTAATTCATTCAAAATTGTAATCATTGGCAAAATGCTGCTGTATGAGGAATCGTGATTGTACTGTTTTATTCATTACATATTATTGTCTGCTTCAGTCTTGGAAGTTTTGTAGCAAATGTATTTAACTGTTCTGCCATGTGGTCTGTTGGAGCTCTGGCCTAGCTCCCTGTGACAGCAGAAGGTGTTTTGTGAGGGAAACCAAAAAATCTTCATAGCAGTTCTCCTTTGTGCCTAACGTGTAACGTGCAATTGGGTCTCAGGCAGACAGAAAAAGTATCACATTTGTGTAGCTTTTTTCTCCCCGTATCAAGGTCTGTTTGACTTTCAAGTCTGCCTTCTTCTGTACAAGTCTTTTGATGTCTACTTTTCCCCTCTCTCTTTAGTCTGAAAGACAAACTCCTCAGGCTACACGACTTGGTTTCTTTTAACTAAATCCTAATAGAAATGGAGCACGGTGTCCCTGGGGTCATCTCTGGTTGCGGTGATGGAGAGTTTACCAATTCGGATGGATGTAGTGTCTGTTTTAGATATGGACAACAAATGCAAACTAAACAACCAGAAAGTGCTATGTGAAACATGACAAGTGTGTCTTCAGTGCAAGTGATGCCAGACGCATTATTATGTTCCTTATGTCTAGTGGCTCCCTGGGGACTGTTTAATTCTACTGCAGTTTCAGTCACTCCCTGTTCTCTGTTAGCAGACCTTTAACACACATACAACTGAGTGCGTGTGTGTGCGTGTGTGTGCGTGTGTGTGCGTGCGTGTGTGTGTGTGTGTTGGGGGGGCTGACTGCAAAGCCAAATGTGCAGAATATCAGACGAGTCTTCCGTCTCCTATCAGACAAGAGCTTTTACAAACCAAACTTAGCGTAATTACAAGCCTGCAAGATGTAATGTGTGTGTGAACAGTAGGGGCAGTATGGGGATGTGACATGGCAGGGTCAGAAGACATGTCAGAAGTGACAAAAATAGTGGAAAGATTTGAAAACAAGTTGTGTAGTTCTGGGTGAATTCTACATTTAGTCATGTTCATGTTTTATGTAGCTGATTGTCTGCACAAACTTCTGGGTAAATCGAACTATAGTTCTGTCCTTAAAGAACATGCACACATTACAGGACAAGATAGTCTGTAAACTTTTTTATGTATGGTTATGCTATAAATGTTTTGCAGTGCCTCGGTGGTCAAGACAATTCTGGAAATAAAATGAAATTACATGTAGCCTAGTATAACTTTTAGTGTCCCTTGCAAACGTAATCCAGCAAGGCAGATTGTTTTGTTTTGCTATGCACTGATGACACTACAGTTTTAGATAAAATGAATATGAATATATGATGACCAATTTAAATTTCAGCCTTTGTGTATTGATGTTCACATCTCATAGAACATTCAAAACATCAAGAACATTCAAGCAAAATCAATCTGCCAATACAGCAAGTTGGAATGTTGGGAAAGAGAAAGAAATCACTGGTGTACTAACGAACGAAAAGATCTGCTCGTAATCCTAATAATGCAAGCTCATTGGTCAGGCACAGTGGAGGTTGTGTACAAGGGCTTGTAAGACTGCTGAAATGGCTTCACTGTTTTTTGGATTTTGAATGTTCGTTTACTTTTTTGGGGAAACGACTGTAAATTAAATCTTTTTTTTTCCCTATAAACAGTTATTTAGGCCATGATTAAAAAAACAGAATTGAATGAGGTGTGTGCCGTCCTTTTCAGACGTAGTGGAGTAACGTAATAAAATTTGAGCATCAATGGCTATACTAGAAGGCTATAAATAAAACTAATTGAGGTGCATAATGTTTATAATAGTCGTATTTTCCATGCAGGGTCATTCATAAAATCGTACCTTACTTTATCCCCTGCAGGCAGAAAAGCGAGCTTGGCCAGTCTGGGGTAAAGGTTCCTCAGGCAGAGGACATTATGCACCTTGCTGTGGTTGCTTGTGGAAATCGACTGGAGGAAACTCTTACCATGGTTAAATCGGCTCTTCTCTTCAGCATCAAGAAGATCAAGTTTCACATCTTTGCAGAGGAGGAGCTGACAGAACATTTTGAGAAAGAGGTGAGAGTTCAAGTCGAGCACTCACTATTTCATGGTCTTTCTTTTGCAAGTGAAGATTGTGGTTTATTTTTCTGATGTTCATTGCGTGTTTGGTTTGCTCATATTTAGCAATATTTGCTTGCACTTGGTTGATGTCCTATCTCTAAGATGAATGCTCAAACTTTTATCAGGAAGAGCAGGCCAGAGTCATTTCTCTTGCTGAATCATGCCTTTAATTTGACTTCAGCTCTTATCAGAACATCAGGCCCTATGTTACCTTCCTCTGTGATTCACTGTGTTTGAATTTTGCACACAAGATTCCTCTTGCATACCCACTTCTGGCTTTTTATGAAGGTCACATCCATTGTAGGATTTTTTCTTTAATTATTAAACATATGGTGCTTTGCAGTGCAGCCTGGCTATGTTTGGCAAATTACCCATAATTCCTCATGGTTTTTTTTTCGCTGCATAAGTACTTAAGTAGGGTAAAGTCTCATATTTCTGCACTGTGTGAAAGGGCACTAGGTAAGGCATTCAGCTCCGTCATGTTGCACTATATGCTATATAAAGTATTAGATACATGTGTCCATTTTCAACATCCCATTTGAGATTTACTTCCACCTTTTGCTATCATGATAACCTCCAATCTTCTTAAAAGGCTTTCCACTAGAATCTTTGCTCATTCAGCCGCAAGTCTGACCTTTGTAAGGTCAGGTAATAATGTTGGGTGAAGAGATCTGATGCACAGTTGGTGTTTTAGTTAATCCCAAAAGGTCAGTGGGGTTGAGTTTGTGCAGGCCACTCAAGGTCTTCAACCCCAACCTTGAGAAAATAGGTCTTCATGGACCTTTAATTTTGCACTGGAACATTGTCATGCTGTAAGTGAAAAGGAAAATGTAAAGCTACAGCATCACTACAGTTTGGTCAAGTGTCCACAAACCTTTGGCCATACAGTGATTATCCTATGTAGTGTGCAAACAAAGTGAATAGTTGGTCATTTGTGATTTGCCTTAGATTTGCCGTAGCAGAGCCGTGACAAACAAATGGAACTAAAAATAATCCAGCGCATGCATGGATCAGACACAAGCACACAGATTGATTAATGACCTAAATCACTTATCTTCCTCAGTAGATTAGTATAGTGTCTGCCCAAGTTTCTTTATCTTCAAAGATGTGCTTTGTTTCTGCTAGATTTAGGCACCATCACAGTGTGAAACAGCTATTTAAGGTTTCTTTTTTTTATTTTATTTTATTTGTTTCCTCACACTAAATGTTTTTTTATTCTGGTCACATACTTAAATTTCCACCATCTTCCACTGTCCTCTAAGGTGAATCACAAATGGCTTCCTGTTGAACCGTATAGCATGATGAAGCTGAGCACCCTACCTAGGGCCCCTTAAACAGTGTAGAAATCGCAGACGTGTCTTTTCGGGGGTTTTTTTTTACTTAAACATTTCACTGTATGTGCATTAACATAAACGTATTGCCATACATTGTTTTGTTTGTGTGAGTGGGAAGCCATGGTTGTTGTTTCTCATGCTTGCTAGATCATATCGGCATTAAATGGGAACTGTATAGGTTTGTTAAAATTGTTCTTATGAATTTCAAAGTCAAGTCCCTCTAAACCTCCAGAGAACATCAGTTCATTTTAGCCATGAAGTTAGTGTATGTAAAAAGAAAGCAACACGCACAATGAACCCAATTAATGTAATCCTGGATTCAGATGCATTGCATTGCCTATGTGCACTGTCCAGTGGAGAAGACTTGCAATGTGTCCGAACGATGGGTTGCACCTAGCAAGGCAACTTGTACAAACCCAATGTGCTAATATATTCAAGTCAGTCAGACACTGCCATCCCAGCTTGTGCTCAGCACCGCTTCAGTGGGGCTATTCAGAAGGGTCGCGATGGTAACGAGTGGAAAAAGCCTTCACATCATTTGTGCCTTGGTTTCCTCACCCATATCAGTAACACCACTGCTGGCTTTTGGCATTGTAATTTCTCCCTCTGGAACAAACTGTTTCTTAGTGATGTGAACTCGGTGTGCAGCAGAGCAGAAAATGATCAAGTCCACATGTAGATCAGGCAGCTTTTGGAGAGGCATTCTAGGCCCTGGATATATAAAAAAATCCTCTGAAAAGGGAGCAAGAAGCTCTAAAAGAGGTCTAAAATGCAAGTCTGGCATTAAATCAGAGTAATGCCATCTGTAATGAGTGCAGAGGTAATTGGAAAATTACAATGGTCTGTGCTTAATTCAAGTTTCTGCAGATCTTTGTGTTTTATTCTAGAGTGGCATTAAATAGATTTGCCAGGTACATCCAGGTTTATAAGTATTTGGGCAGTGACATAATTTTGATCATTTTGCCTCTGCACACCACCACAGTTGATTTAAAATGTCGTCAAGTAATCAAGGCATGATATGTACAGGGTGAATTAAAAGTATCCATGTATTTTTAATAATGCCAATTTTCTGTTTTAGTTCATATTTGATTTTGATTTGATTTAATCACTGGTTTGAATATTAATAAGCACCTATGACTTGTACAAAGGTTCTTGGACAATGTCTGTCCGTTGTTAATGTTGTTGGTATTCAGCATAGATAAACCATTACTTAAACTAACTTGAGGTAAAATCTAGTTTGTCCTTAAGTCTCAAATGTGCATTAACATAATCACATATCACATGACATGTTTAATAAATGTTATGTTTATATACGTACAATATTGCTCACAACAAATCAGTGAAATAAAAATACCAAATCCATAAACCACAAGTGTGATCAAAGGGTTGTAATAAAACTACAGTATCAGTGAAACTATATGGATGGACCTACTTTGAGGTGAAGGTTGTACATGTTTTTGTTCTCTCAGAGGTACCAGATATGTGTGTCATGTTACTGATGCTGGATTGTACAATATGGGGAAGTTATGTAATAAGAAATGATTTCAGTACTGATGTAAGAATCAATGTGAATGCCACAAGTGAGACTACAGAAACCAGTGTGGGTGATGATTGTGATCAAAGTGGTTAAACACATTATACATTATTATAATTTGTGTCTTAGGTACATGATGAATTATCTGCAGAGGAAATATATTATTAGCCTAAATTGAGAATGTTTATGTGCTGTTGTTGTTGCACAGTGAAAAGAGTGGACTCTTAAAATGTGGTTTTCTCCATTTTCACTGTTAAGGGAAACCAAACTAAAGTATAGTGACTATACTGTTGAATGAGATCCATGTATGTGAAACGAAAGAGAAGAACAGGAAATCCTGTAGTTTTCAGAACTATATAGCAGAAAATGTCAAGATTTGACTGTCGTTTTTTCCCCTTTGTTCTTGATTACTGGAATATGTTGTTTTAGAGGCAACACAAGTACTGATTTTATACACAGTGTGTAAAGTGTAGTAGTGGGAAATTTTCAGGGTGTCCTTACTGGTCTAATAAAGTGTTAGAAAAATCATGTTGTTGAACAGACAGAATTCCTGACCACCTCTGTTTCCTCTCTCAGCTGAGCCACTGGCCACGGCCACTCTCCTCCAAGCTCCAGTACACTCTTTACCCAATCACTTTTTCCGTTGGGAATGCTGAAGAATGGAAGAAGCTCTTCAAGCCATGTGCTGCCCAGAGACTCTTCCTTCCAGTAAGGGCACGCCTTTTTCTATCTGTTTTTCCTTATCCATTCCTTACTACATTTTAAAAGAATCTAATAATCTTTCATACCTCAGGTCATCCTAAAAGACGTAGACTCATTGCTGTATGTGGACACAGATGTTCTGTTTCTCCGGCCAATGGATGACATCTGGAAATTCCTGAAGGCCTTTAACAATACTCAGTTGGCAGCTATGGCCCCTGAGCATGAGATTCCCAAAATCGGCTGGTATAGTCGTTTTGCAAGGCACCCGTTCTATGGTGTCACAGGAGTAAACTCCGGGGTCATGCTGATGAACCTCACACGTATTCGCAGTACTTTGTTTAAGGTGAGATTGATATAATTTCTGAAGTGGTTCTCAGTATTGCTCTAAAGATAAACAAATTATTTCCTTTGCTGTTGGGTGATTTGTTTGTTTGCATGAATAAATTTATATGGTCCAGGTTTTGTCGGTGTAAGCGTGCAAGCTGAACTTTTAAATAGCAGTGCATGTAATGA
Source organism: Duopalatinus emarginatus (assembly GCA_028565595.1). Lineage (NCBI taxonomy): Eukaryota > Metazoa > Chordata > Actinopteri > Siluriformes > Pimelodidae > Duopalatinus > Duopalatinus emarginatus. The sequence goes on along the minus strand of JAOVVF010000017.1, from coordinate 6,685,634 downwards.
ATAATTCAAAGTTGAAAATGTTTTCTTTTTTTTCTTACTAACTAATTATCCTTGCATACAAAAAGACAACAGGCAGCCGTGCTAATTCCTCATTTCTTTTTAGGTATTGCACTTCCACCATTAAAGGAGATTTTGGTGCCTTTATTTCATATCTTAATTCCATAAGACTATGTTGTATTATCGACTACCGCAGGCATAATCACTGCTTTAGAGCTCTGAACCACTGATGACCTCTTATTTCCAAGCATGAAATGTTACATGATCATTATTCTATCTCTCTGTTCCCTGAACTTTACAACCCCTTTTAAGATGAGGAGCATGTCAGAGACAAGATAAATGAAAAGTAATATAACTTACCATTCAATTTTTTACCCTCTTCCTTGTAACCTGCGTTAATCTAATTTATGTGCCTTTCGGACCGATGTAAAGGACCACGTGTCTAAGATCAAAGCGGTTCAAAAACCGCTGGTAGACAGAAAATATTTTGCTGGTAAATGGGCAGAGTGAGGCAATATCCCAGAGATTACACCACTCCGTATCCACGTGTGCGTGTTTAATATGCATGAGCTCTTCAGATTTCCAAAGGCATTGTCCTGTTCCTTTTTAGCTACTGTTTGAAAATGGAAATTTAAATTTAAAAAATGGAAATTAAATGGAAATTTAAATTCAATTTGATGGATTTCAGGAGTGAATGAAAAAAATGGACACTCTTGAGGATGATATATATATTTGTCAAATAGATTATTATTATTGGCTCTTGAGTCTGGGCCCTACAGCAATTAAGACACATCCTCACATTAGTCACTGTAACTGTTAAATGCTAAAACAGACAAGAGCTTTTTACTTGAACCCCTTATACAGCATCTTAAGAGGTTTAAGAAGAAATGCATGTGAATGTGGGTACTTCAATATTGGCATACTTCTGAGTTCTAGGACGATTTGTCCTTTCAAACATGAACAAGTCCATGGGAGCCATGCATGAAAATATTCTGTATAGACAGGTGTCTGACAGTAAGCCACTAGACTCAGTGTTGAGGAAAATAACCTGCCACTCTCGATATTACAGAACAGCATGATCTCTAATGGCCTGTCATGGGAGGACTTGCTACATCCACTCTACCAGAAGTACAAGAATCACATCACATGGGGGGACCAGGACCTGCTCAACATAATTTTCCACTACAATCCAGGTACATATTTTTTTATTATTTGTTAGTTATTTGCATGTGTATTTTTGTAGGTTAGTGTCATGATTATTGGCTAATTGCGCAATTCAGTTTTAAGTTGCTTCAAATCACCCAGAGCAACTAAATCTGGAGTAGAGTGTGATGGTCATGTATCATTAAACTTCATGATGTGTATAGTGTATATAAAATACACTCATTATTATTTTTATTATTATTATTAGTTGCACACACAGGCTTATATTCTCTTATTATTTTCTATCTTTTATTGACCAGTTATGCAAACCCAAGCATTCACAGATGGTTGCCTAATTCTCTTCATCCCTTGGTCAGAAAATCAAACCAGTAGTCTAACAACACGTGTCTCTCTTTTTCTCAACCAAACCTTTTAAAAGCTCCTCAGCGGTTTGTTCAGGACTGTGTGTGTGTAGTTAACACTAGACTACTCTGGAGTGACTGTGACAAACTCCAAGCAACGTGTGGGGATTTAGTACTCATGGTGGTGAGGGAGACATGGCACAGCTCGTTTTTTCCCTCCTGTCAGCGAGATGGAGCATAGCCAAAAATAGCTGCACAGAAAACAGTCATTCAGACGTGTGAAAAGAATGTGTGAAACAAGCTTGTTCAACTCAGGGAGACTAGACTTCAAGGCTGGCAAAAAAACTGTACAGACATTTTGCTATTTGTCATTCTGGCTGCTTTGTTAATATATTTCCTAAGCCATTGCACTGATCTTGTTAATCTGAACTGTTCATATGCTTATTCATTTATCTTTTTGTACCGTTATTGTTTAAGACAACAGGCATTTTTCTGTATAAAATCTATTCAGACAGTTTAAAACCTGTACACTTTTTCCAAAATATTAACGTATTACCTTGTATTGAACCAATACCTTGATCAGTATCATCCCTATACTGGTATGGATATAGGCTTTGGCCACACGAACAAACCAGTACCATTTTGTAATTCCTGGCTTGAATGTTCAGCACTAGAAAACATTATTTAATTAAAGCTAGCAGTATATTGGTGATTTAGAATTAATTTACACATAAGACAAATAAAAAAACTGCTGAAATATATGTAATAAAAGCCTTTCATTGGGGCACAAGAATAGCAGGGATTTGAATACAACTGATTTAATTAAGCAATTAAATGCAACCTACCAAATGGTATAATAATTGGAGCATTGCAAAAAGGCGAGTGCAAAAAAGCAAGGAAACGGCTGCAAGAATCATTAGATTTCATATGTGTGATCTCTTCCAAAAGGGAAAGTGATAAAAAAAATTGATTGAATTCATCTCAGTGGATAATCAGCCCTTTGATGAAGTGTGTTTTCTACTGATGGAACATTTAGAAATTAAATTAAACTTTATTGCAGTGGCTTTCATGACTGAGCACACATCGGAGTGTGCTAATGTCTGGATAAAAGTCTTATGTTGGACAAACTAGTTGGATAAAAGTCTGTGTTGTAACCATTTATGTCTTTGGGGAACGAAAGTACACCCTCCTTCAGTTTCAGATTTGTATTTATCAGTAGATAAATAACAATTATATATTTCTCACCAACTATA
>JAOVVF010000017.1:6668375-6682779 GCA_028565595.1 Duopalatinus emarginatus | reverse complement strand
AAGTTATAACCTCAGGTGACAGCCTGAAAAAACACAACGTACAAGGTGAAAGTAAATAGAGACTTCACCTATACCACGAAAAAAACATAGCTGAGTTACATTTGGCCACCTAAACCCATTTATTAGTCACCTCTGTGCCACAATACACTGCTCCTGCATCACTCCTGCCATGCTTGGACCTCTCCCTAGAAGTCTTTTCCTCTTAGAACATCAAGCACCTTGCTAGGTCTCCTACACTTAGCCTACTCCTAGCTTAAATCTTATGTTGGAGATGGTCTTATAACTCTTCCCAGATTGATGAGCACACCTGAGTGCTCGAGCTCCATTGGCATTTGCCATAGAACACTGGAATTGGCAGATCCGCCATTGGCACCCTGTGCTTTTCGCAGATGAGTGCAGGTTTCATCTAAGCGCATATGACAGACATGACAGGATTTGGAAGCACCGTGGAGAACGTTATGCTGTCTGCAACATCCTTCAGCATGACTGGTTTGGTGGTAGGTCAGAGATGGTCTGGGGAGGCATATCCCTGAAAGGATGTACAGACCTCTACAGGCTAGACAACGACACCCTGTCTATTAGGTATCATGTTGAAATCCTTGGACCCATTGTCAGACCCTACGCTTGTTCCGTGTGTCCTGGGTTCCTCCTGGTGCACAACAATTCCTGGTTCTTGAACAATGAAGGAATTGATGCCATTGAGGTAGAACACCTCTGAGACATTGTTTCGGTCCATCCAACACCCCCAGGTTACACACCAGACTGTCCAGCAGCTCAGTAATGCCCTGTTCCGGATCTGGGAGGAGATCCCCTGGACACCATCCGTCACACAAGCACATGGGGGCCATACAAACTACTGAGTAACAATTTTGAGTTTCTGCAATGGAATTTTTGCTAAATGGACTAGCCTGCTGCATATTTTTTTACGCTTACATTTTCAGGGTGTTTTTGAATTCAGCCCTCTGTAGGGTTTCCCATGATTATCATGCCAGTGTGCCATCTATTGTCTAAACATCATCATCAATAAATTCTAGGCTTTGAACAACAGAATGCAGTATCAGTTATATCATTATGTGCAGCTTCATATTCACTTTGTTTGCATGCTGTTATGGTTCTCAAGACAATTTCCTTGGCTGTGTCGTGACTTTAAGTATGAGGATTACTGTATAGCCATAGTTTAAATCCACCCCAGAGCATAATTAAAAACTAACTGTTCAAACTACATCCACAGGTATGAAGTGCATTTTATTCATGTTATGTAAGTATAAATTAGGGGTCCTTAATCTTATCTGCAAAATGGCAGTGTGCCTGCAGGCTTTAATTTCAGCCAAATAAGAACAACTGCTAATACTCATTTGAAGAACAAGAATGAGTTAAGCAGGGGGAATGTAACCTGCAGCCACACTGGCTCATTGCGGATAAGACGTCTGGTATAAATGAATATCTAATATGTGACCAGCAGAACTCTACATTAAATAGTACTTCATAATGTACAGTGGATATAAAAAGTCTATACAACCCTGTTAAAATGCCAGGTTTTTGTGATGTAACAAAATAAGACCAAGAAACATTAAATTAAAAAGCAAATGGTTGTAAATTCACAATGAAGGTGGAAAGTAAATTTTTTAAATAATTATTTTAAATATTTTTTTTATTTGAAATAACAAGCACACTGTTAGAAATTAAATTAAAAAAGCAAATGGTTGTAAATTAAAAATAAAAACTTAGAATATCATATCGTGGTTGCATAAATATGCAACTATTTTATAACTGAGGTGTGACTGTTCAGAATTAACCAGTCACATTCAAATTCATGTTAAATAGTCGGTACCACCTGCCATTGATTAAAGTGACTCTGATTATAACCCTATAGAAAGTTCAGCTGTTTTAGTAGGATTTTCCTGACAGTTCTTTGGTTACATCTTACTTCAAAAGCTATGATGTGCAGAGAGTTTACAAAACACCAAAGGGATCTCATTGGCATTATCAGTCAAGAAAGGGTTACAAAAAGATTTCCAAGGCATTAGATATACTATGGAACACAGTGACAGTCATCAACAACTGTGGCACAACTAAAATGTGACATTACTAAGCACTGGACATACCTCTACAATAGTTGAAAAGATTAAAAGGTTGATCTTTTTGGCCATAATTCCAGAAAATATGCTTGATTCAAAAACAACACTGTGCATGACCAAACAAACACCATACTATCGGTATGGTGTTTGTTTGGTCACGCACAGTTTTGTTTTTTAAAGCAGCATTATACTTTGGGCCTAATTTTTTTAGTTGGACCTGGGCCCTTTTTTAAAGTTGGATGGAATTATCAACAGTTCCAAATATAATAAATTTTGACGCAAAACCTTTAGGCCTCTGCTTAAAAGCTAAATATGGAGAAGAGTCAAGATATCAAGTCAAGATGTGTCATGCTAATGAACTAATGGATAAAATTAGAAAAAAGGTGCTTTAACAAAGTATTAGTTTAGGGTTTGCATATTTATGCAAGCATTCTATTGTATGGTGGTTTTTTGTTTTTTTTTTTGTCCCTAAAAGATTTCAGTTTGTTTTTCAATTGTATAGACTATAGGTCAATTTTAGTGTGGGAAATGTTCTGGATTTCATGTTTTTACTGTAACTTTGTAACCGTAGTTGCATAAAACAGCTTGAATGGTGATGAAGTAGATTGAGCTGGTTTGTATATTCCGTGTTTTGATTTCAGTTTGACTAACCAGAGACTCTAGGTGGTTAAAATCTGATCAGTATACAGTCCAGCTGCCAAATGCATAAAACGATCAGATGTAAATGTGTTCTTCATGTATGTATGTGTTTTATATTGTTATAGAACCATTATAACTTACTGTACTTATCATGTCAAAGTGCTGTTAAATTCTTAAATCTGATTTGTCAGATGTTTTAAATTTTGTCTATAGTAGAAGTTAACTCACAGAAAATTTAACACTCCATATATCCCAAGTCTAATAGTATCAGGCTTAGCAATGTGGCGTTATGTAACAAACAGAAGCTTATAATTGTTGATATGGTGACGTTTTCTGTAAGGTGAATGGAAAGAGTCGGATGTCAACATCAGTCCTTTGTGTTAGTTCCTTCAAGCTTGCTTAGCTGAAAGAATACATTTTCAGATTGTCAGTGTTGCGTTTTCTAGTTTCTAGTTGTAACAAGCTGCATTTTTTTTCTTTTTTACTTCAAGTCAAAGTAAGAGAACAACACAAATGTAGACCAGTGATAACAGGAACTAACGTTAAAGAACCAACTCTTGACGTTCCACAATTTTAAAAGTAACTTAATGGATACATTTGGTGCATTATTATTTACAAAATAAAATTATTATTATTATTATAAAATGTAAATTGTTGTACTATATAAAGAATAAAACTGAATCTGATTGGTTTGAAAGTGTAATTTATTTTCACATTAAAGTACAGATACTTCCAACTGTTAAAATAAATGCACTCATTCTGCTCTTATTGTTTCATATAATGGACTTGTACAGCAGACACCGTAAAAGTCCATACACAATCTAAGAATAATAATAAATGGATTTTTAAAAAGGGTTGTTGTTAAGCAAAGTACATTTTTATAGTCAGGTTTGGGGTGAAATTCTTTTGCCACAAGACATTGATTTAACATTTATGGAAAAAGTCTCAGTTCTACGCATTCTAGTCTTGGTACTTCTTCCCATAAAAGTACCTTTCTTCCTGTAAAATGGCAGGTTACACACCCCTCCAGGGTTCATTATTTTTGTATAGCAGCACAGAATGTTGTGTTATTACTTATATTGTACACCATAGGAAATACACTTTTCCAGCAGAGTTTTAGAAGTACTAAACTCTGGTGATAAACTGGTAGCATTAATTATTACAGCAGGTATTGTTATTATTTATTTACAATTATTGGGGTTCAGTTGAAGAAAGTACCACTGTAACCATAACTCATCATAGGAATTTGTCAGTAGGAATAATAATATTAATAATATAATAGTATAAAGTAATATATAAGTAAAAACATGAAATTCATAATATAATGATGCTTCAATAATAGTAATATATCATGAATGCTTTCTTTGCAGTGTTTATGTGGATTTACACGTTTTTTCTGTGTGTATAAAACATATTGTTTGTGTACCTCTGCAGAATGCCTATATACATTTCCATGCCAGTGGAACTACAGGCCTGATCACTGCATGTATGGCAGCAACTGCAAAGGGGCAGAGGAGGAGGGTGTGTCTATTCTGCATGGCAACCGTGGCGTTTACCATGACGACAAGCAACCGGCTTTTAAAGTGGTGTATGATTCTATACGTGATGTAAGTCATCCCTTTAAATGTGCTCATATGAAAAAAGTATACGAGTTTCTTTTTAACATGGATCATAGCCGTAACGTGGTTCAGAGGTCTGTTTCCTGCTCAGTAGTTCACCATATAGTTTTTTTTCTCATGTTCCAGTAGAACTAATTGAACTCCTGAAGAGCTTTATAATTACTCAATCAGTTCAGTCAGTCATGAGGTGAGGAAAATTTCTCATCATGTGGTAGCAGCACAGTGCAAAAAAGAGCTTCAGTTAATGTTCACATCAGAATGGGGAATCGGTGACTTTTGTCGCCTGGTCTGTGCCCACTGTAGCCTCAGATTCCTGTTCTTGTTTGGCAGGAGTGGAACCTGATGTAGTATTTTGCTGTTGTAGTCTATCCATCTCAGAGTTTGGTTTGCGGACATTCTGAGATGTTTTTCTCTTCACCGTAGTTGTCAAATCAAAGACTTTAATGGTTACTGACGAATTTGTCAATTTCTGCTTTTTAAACCATTTTGTGTAAACTTTTAAGACTGTTGTGCATGAAAACCCCAGGTGATCAGCTGCTTGTGCATGTATGTACGTCTTAATCCAGACTGTCTGGCACCAACAACCATGCCACAGACAAAGGCACTGGTTCCTATTCTGATGTTTGATGTGAGCATAAGCTGCAGCACTCGACCCATTCCTGCATGATATTATGCACTGCGCTGCTGATCCATGACAAATTAGGCATATACAGGTTTTCTGTTGTTTATAAGTAAAATTCTAAGTTATTATACTCTGAGATAATCATGTATTCACTTTCTTTGTTTTTTTAGTATCCTGTTGGGGAAAATATGTTCCAGTCCTTGTTTTATCCTCTCCAGACCAAATTCTTGGACACCGTCAACACACTATGTGGCAGAGTTCCTCAGGTGTTTCTGAAGCAGATCGAGAAGACCATGAAAGCTGTATTTGAGCAGAAAGTGGTCCGCCACGCTCGGCCACTACACAGACAGCGCCGCTGAACTATAACAGATGCAGTTTAGAAATGACATGGAGAAGAGCTGACTCTCTAAAAACCAGTGGTGTTTTTTTAATGGAACATGTGCAATACCAAGAACTCGTGTGGTTTCCTGACCAGTGTTTTCAGTCTGGAAAGGATGAGGCAGAGCTTCTTGGATAAACTGGGGTTTAAGCAGTGGTTATTATGGAATAAATGGCAGCTTGATGAGAGGGTTGCTCTCTGAAGAACTGAACCACTCGAGTATAAGAGCAGTGGAAAAAACGCAATCCATAAGGTTAATACCTAAAGGAGTAGTGGGCATGTCCGGAATGAATTTAGCAGGATGTTTTAAGGGAAGCTGGTATAAGTGATCGAGATGATGTTAAAATAGCAACATTTTTCTCTTTCACAGTTTAACAGAGAGACTGATTGCACATACTATACTATTAGTTTGACTCTTTTTGCAAAGAATATTAAGAGAACTACTTAGCACAAGCTTGGCAGACACAAAGACATGTTAAAAATGCAACTGGGTAATCAGACTGTGGGTCAGACAGAGGCAGAAACTGGATGATGTAGCACTTGAATGTGCAATAATGTTTGAAAGGAAAGAACCAAATGCCAGTCAGTGTTGCCTAGGGGCAGTGTTGGAGAACTGAAGGACTTTATTGCCTGATGATGGGCTACCTTTATTCATTTCAGTAGTCAGACTGTGTTTGCTGTTTACCACTTTGGCTCATCTGAATTAAAATCCTGGTTTACATACAGTATACACTCAATCTACAACAGAGCCCTGCCCATGTCGTAAGCCATAAATAATGTGAAATCTGTGTACATTCCTATGATTATTATAAGGTACAGACCTAGCATAAAGCTTTCCATATTTTTTTCAACACAACAGTATTATATTATGATATAAACCACTAAAAACACAATATTGCCTGTGGTTAAAAAAAATAAACCTGCATGGTTCAGTGTTTTTAGATTTTTTTTTTTCTTTTTTGTGAAATGCATGCTTCTAAAATAGGATATGACACAGATTTGACCCCTCATAAGCTGCTATGAGGTATAAAATATGGCAGTGAAATTGCTTTTGGAAACTAATATACTGCTAATGCAGCAGCAAATATTCTGAGACATTTGTGCTATTATTTCCATCTTGTGGCAAGAACCAATAAAGAACAGAAATCATCTCATAACTCGCCAAGTACTGTTTTTCTGCTCCGTCCCCCTTTCAAGGTTGTGCAATGTTCTGCAAAGACTCGCTGATCATTCATCATCGTTCTCCTGAAGCGTGTTGCCAACATCCTATTAAACAAATCCAAAATCCCACCACCTCCTCATTACCTGGGAAACAAAAATTAGTCTGATGCTAATGGCTAAATAATTATTTCATGTTACAAATTTTTTAGGGAGTACATTATTATAATTATTATAATTCAAACAATAACATGAGGTTGTGACACGGAGTTGTTTTAATGCTTATGAGTATAGTAGATGCCTTTTGGAGGAAATTTAAAAGGAGGAATCCACCCTGAACAACTTCCATACTAATCTTTAGAAATAACACGAGTTTAAGCTTCTTTCATTGACATCAGAATCAGATTTATAGTATTAAGTATTAAGTATTTTTACACACACAAGGAATTTGGTTCTGGTAGTTGGTGTCTCTCTAGGTACAGTAATTTAAAAATGTAGTGTTCATATAATTTAAGACGATATACAATTTACCAACAATATACAACAATACAGACAATGTACAGACAATATACATAAGGTGCAGGAGTGTTGTAATGCAAACAGTAATGTAAACAGTAATGTGCAGCTTGTTTGGGAATGAATTGTGGAGTTTCTCAATTATTTATGAGGGTGATAGCTCTAGGAAAGAAACTGTTTGTGTGTCTGGTAGTTTTTGGGTGCATGGATCTGTAGCACCTATTGTGTATTATTGCTTGCTTGTCTGTTATCATTTTGGTTTTCCTACGATCCCACAATCCCATTTTGCCTATCAGTTAATATTGGTGCAGTAGGTTTGCCTTGTAATTATGTCATTTTCACCCTCAGAACATTTGACGTGCACAATGTCACGTGGAAAAAAATATACGTGCCTCTATGTATGCCTTTTTGTACTAACAAGCTGGCCAGCTAACCACATTAACATCACAAAACCACTGACCGGTGGAGTGAGTAACATTAATTATTTTGTTACATTGGGACTTGTCAATGAGTGGGAAGTATTGGGCAGCAGTTAGTTATTAAAGTTGACATGACACAGGAAAAAGAGGCAAGTTTGTGATGGCTGGATGACTGGGTCAGAGCATCTTCAATACAGCAGGTCTTATGGGATCTTCCCAGTATACAGTGGTTAGTACCTACCAAAAGTTGCCCACGGGAAGACGACTGAAATAGTAGTGTTTTTTGTTGTTGTTGTTGTTTTTTCATTTTAATGCATTTCTAGAAAGAAGCATACATCTCACATAAATGAAAAATAATAATAAAAACACAAGTTTTCTGATTATTTTTGTAAACAGTGCATGCTAAGCACTGTTTAGATTTCCAAGTAAGCCTTTTTACAAACCCCAGAATTATCGAAATTAGTCACTTGAAATTCCAATCTGCGAAATATCATGTGATAGTTGCTTTTTGTCAATTTTTATATTGACTGTGCTTATACATATTTTATATTAATGTGCAAAAATAAAGCAAAAACAGTGTTATGAATAGTACATGATAAATGTGACCATTGGCAGTGTATTTTTTTTCTATTTAAATATTCTGAAACATTCAATGATTATTTGTTTTTATTTGTATCAAGTGTCCATGCATGTTACACACCTGCTGGAAAATATAGTTTGAACAGCTCCCAAGGTTATCTAACTGGTAGACCACATCTGCAAGCTGGTAAGTGCTGTAGCAAGGAACTAGTTTCTGTACTACCACTATAATGTTATATACAGTAGACACTAAAACAATTAATGAATTAGTTTCTTACTATTAGTTTAATAATATTTAAGCTGAAAAATAACTTGTCTACTGATGTGACTAGCTGAGCCTGCAATTAGGCATCTACCAGCTGGTCAGGCCAAGAATTTTTAGTAATGAGCATAAATGATAATCTTTCATTAACTGTATATCATTAAGTATTTTATTCTTCTTATACAAAAGACTTAGTGTTTTGTACCCTCTATGTGTGTGTGTGTGTTTATGTATGCTATTTTCTCCCTATTTTAGACATGTCTATTTCCCACCCATCAGATATCCCTTCCCTAGCATGTGACAGCTACCAACAAGAGATTACTGGATTCACCTTTGTGATATCTGGATGATAGTTTATTTTAAGTTATTGTTTGTTGTCATGTAGTCCATTAACAAATGCAGATATAATCAGTAATTAAATTCTTGGACTCTGAACCAAATCATTCTATATATACAGTATATTTTAATCACATACAGGTGCTGGTCATAAAATTACAATATCATTAAAAAAAGTGAAACTTGTATATTATACTCATTCATTACACACAGACTGATATATTTTGAGTGTTCATTTCTTTTAATTTGATGATTATAACTGACAACTAATTAAATGCAAATTTGATGTATGCGAACACAAAACACTGGTTCAATAATCTATCCCATAAATTAACTGGAGCTGCAAAGACAGTCAAAGCTAAAGAAGAAAAATGGTGGAAGGTGGATTATAGCGATAAAATATAACAGAAATATTCGAAATATTAGATATTGGAAATATTATGTTTATGTACAACCCAAAGTTTGACAAACACATTTTGTCTGACTTTAAAATTATCAGCTTAACTTGTGTCATGTGACATTGAGAAGATGATGAACAACCAAGATTGTGTGTACACTACACACTTGTGTACTTAAAGAAACTACTGGATCAAATCTAGTATGTCCTGTTTAGTTATGACATTCTGTTCACAGCCATAGTAAAAAGACGAACGCTTCTGTCGTAGCACTCAGGAGCGCTGAACTGTACTTTTCAAGCATTTAGAATTATGGTTAAAGTTGTTTCTAGTTAATGCTAATATTATAGCACACATATATAATTCACTGGACAGTTTTCTTTCTTCCTCAGCTGTACATACTCCGGCCTTCTGAGTGGAGCAGCAGTAAAGCAGTGCTACAGCCGTAAGTCTGGTGTAAAACTGGCCTTCTTTTCATAACGGGTGGGATGTCATACTTTCTCTCCCACTGTTAATCACAGCACCACTGGACAGTTATGGACAGTGTCTGTAATCTGATGTAAGAGGATATTTAACACTGAGCTGCTCTGAGGTGCAGAATGAGCAGTTTGACATGAGGTTGGCTTCACCCTCTCTGGTGGCTGAGGAGAAGAGCTAACTGGTGGATTGGGAACTGTTCAAAGGCTAAATAAAATGAAACATTCATTTAAAAAAGCATAAGATTTATTATTTTACTATTAATTATTATTTTTTCTTTCTTTAAGCAGCACTTTACTCTGCAGAGTATTATTCACCGATCTCTTCTCGGGTCGACGTGAGTTAGCGGTTTGCTAAACGATGTTATATACGAGCGAGCGCACTGATATAAACCTGTGATTTACATTTCAGCCGGAACTACTTTCAGAGCAGCTGTTATAGAAGCGACACATTGGGACCAATCAGATTCGAGTCTTCACTGAACACCAGCGAGTTGTAAACAGACGAATCACTGAATATGTTCACAACACAGTTTCTGCACTGCTGATCAGGTTTAATAGTGAATAGAAACGAGCTCACGGTAGCGCAGGTTTACACTGGAGTTACTACAACACCGGCCGCTTTCCACGCGTGACGTCACGTCCGCCATATTGGATTTTTTTTTTTCCGCCTTCCCCCTTCAGCAGCAGCCATTAGCACGTCGCTTCGTGGTGGATTTACACGCTCGGAATCATGGAGATCGACACACTTCTCGAGGCTCTGAAAGGTTGTTGTTGTTGTTTAGTTGTTTCCCCAGTTAGGATTGAGGTTCTGGAGGCAGACGGGCGGAGTGGAGACGTGGTGCTAGCGGCTGTACAGACAGCGGTGTTGTTAGCTACCGAACCTTCACGTTAGCACTTAGCTCAGCTTAGCTCAGTCATTAGCGGGCGCCGCTAACTTCTCCGGTTTGAGATGTGACTCTTTGCTTTGCCGTGACTTTCAGTGCCGTTTGTGATATAAGCAGCGAACTCCTGTTGCGTTATCGCCCTGTGGGTTCACACAGCTAGTTAGCGAGGTTAGCGGTTAGCTGCTAATTCGTAGCCATATTCCGGTCTTAAAGCAAGTTGTGAAGCGCGAGCTAGCTGCGCTTTAGACACTTTAAAGTAAGATTTACTAAAATAATGTAACTTTAGTGTTTATCCTCAGTTATACACGGTGTAGCTCAGGCTTTTCTCTTCTTTAAAAATGAAGCTTAACCCAGTATTAGTGACTAAACTTGGCTTGTTAGGTTAATAAACTGAGTAGTAAAGCCGGTATTATTATTATCTAGGTAGTTAGTTAGCTTAATGGTGTGTTTAATATTCAGTCACTGTGTTTAGATATTTTATTTGTGGTTAAAGTTGTTTTTTGTCGTGTGTATAGCCTGTAGTACAAACCATCATGTTTGTTCCTGACAGGAGACTGAGAGTGAACTGTTGTCCTGTGTTTGTCTGTCCTCAGATTTCGAGAAGAAAGGGAAGCAGGAAGTGTCTCCTGTGTTGGACCAGTTTCTGTGTCATGTTGCTAAGACTGGAGAGACCATGTGAGCCCTTAACCTGAAATGCCTTTTCATTTATTATTTTTATTATGTCTTTCAGAAACCTCTTTCTGTTTAAGGTGTGCATATTGAATGACCTGTGTGTGTGTGTGTTAATCTTTAGGGTTCCATGGTCGCAGTTTAAAAGCTACTTTCTGTTCAAACTGGAGAAGGTGATGGAGGACTTTCGAGCTACAGCGCCAGAGCAGAGAGGACCTGCGAACCCGAATGTCGAGTCTGTCCCGTTTGAGGAGATGAAGGAGAGAATCCTGAAGATTGTGAATGGATACAATGGGTGAGCAGACTTATCCAGGCATGGGCACTTCACAAGTACATTAGCTACGATTCCATCGTCTTTCTGTGCAAATTGCAGGCACTAAAACATGTGAAAAGACATTTCTGCTAACTTTCAGTGCTAAAAATGTGTTGTGTGAAGATGAGATTCCTGCAAACAAATTGTTGTTGCGTACGTTTTGGTTTGCTCACAAAAAAAAGTTGTGACAGTAAACAGTTGACAACTGGTAAGGCTCACTAAACAAGATGGACCGACTCGGACAGCTGCTGAACAATGGCTCATGCATTAAAGTTCTGTGCCAGCTAATTAGCACAATAATTAATATCCAAATGAGACAACAGCCTAATGAGTCTATTGTCCACCTTATATGGCTACAAGAAAGTGCCAATTTAACACGTTCTGTGCCAGAAAATGAGAGAGAGACCACAAAGCAGGATGTCTTTTTGTTCCCCACGTGTCTTCTCAGTTCAGTTTTCCTCCACTATGCTGTTTGTGTTTTGCAAGAGCTTATGTAAGAGAAATCCTGAAAAAAACCCACTACATTTATGTCTAAATGTGTTACTTTTCTGACAAAAAAGTCTAAAATCTCATGTATCAACAAATAATTGGGCCCTAAAGAAAAAAAAAGGGTTGTCATTTGTACTTGCAGACTATTTTCTCTATTATCAACCAGTATTAAGCAATTGTAGTTTATACTAAAAAAAATCACTTGAATGGGAATTTAAAAAGGTATTTACTTTATTTCAGTAGATCTAGAAGTATTTATGTTACCATTTCACTTCAACATTCAGGAATGATGCCCTGTTTGGGCATCATGCAGCATTATAAAAGTATATTAATTGAGTGTTTATTTTTTCTTTAGCAAAAAGAGCACATGAATTCCACGCGGTAGATAAAAAAAAAAAATCAGGATACCCTCTGTTTTCTCCCACAGAAAAACTGATACAGACTGTAAAATTAAATAAATAAATGCTGCTACAGATTAGTGATAGCTCCATAATGGTATAACGTTTGTTAAGCTGGCGTTCAATGAGACTCTACAAACGTCTCTGACAGGTGAGCGCTGTGTGTGCCTGCTTTCTGACAAGTTACACCTGTTCATGTCCTGCATTCATCCTGATGGGTTTGGCCTCTTCCTACAGGACAATGCTCCACTATACGCGTCTAGAGATGCAAAATCATGGTTAGAGGAACACTCTTCTGACACTCAAATGAGTTTCCATTCCCACCTAGTTCACCAGATCTCAATGTTATTGAACACATCTGTGATGCCATGCGGTGCGCTGTGGAACACAAAAGTAGTAGTCTTCAGAATACAACAGAATTGTGGATTATACTGAATGAAGTATGGTGTTCACTGTCTATAATATTTCAGCAAACTCATGGAGTCTATGCCCTGTGGGGGGACCTACCAAGTATTAGAGTGGTGTACCAGTTTTTCTGGTACTTCATTGTAGCATTTAATCAGTCATGTTAGGAAGGTAGAGAAATAAAGATGTCATCCTTTTGGCAGTTACTGTGTTCATGTCTGTTCACAAGTGAACCTTGTGTTTCCGGGAATTGTATTAGGTCTGTCTCAGCTGCATCAGTATTCTTGGTTTTTCAACTCCGCCTTGTTCACACTGAACCCCCTTCACCTTAATTGTCATTAAATTCTTGTATTCAAGGGAAGCTGTGAAGGGCAGTTTGGTCTGTCTTACCCCTGTTAAAGTGTACTGTATACAGACTAAAGATAATGTATGTGGAGGGAGACGGCTATAGAGTGATAGGTAAAATTTGTAGTTTGTGCTTTGGTGTGGTTGTTTTTGCGTCTAATCTTTTTTTCTCACAAGCAGCGCCCCCAGTTGGTGACCAGCCAAATTGTTTGTAAGGCTGTTTCTTTTTGAATTTGGCCTTCTTAAGGATCTTATCAGTGAAGAGTGATCGTCCTTTAGCATGGAATATGGTGCTGCGGTATATTGTCAATGTCCTGCATTAAGAATTTATTTATTTATTTATTTATTGTAGATAGATGTCACTTAACTCTGTCCATGATGGTTTGAAAAACTGGGGGACACAACAGGTTCTTGGATGTAGGATTTGTTTTGTTTACGTGCGTTATAAGGGGAATATTATAAAATGTAGAAGTCAAATAGTTTGCAAGATATAAAAAAATGTAACAGTTGGCACATGCCCAATAATTAGAGATATTCTCTACATTTCATTACCAGGATTCCATTCACTATTCAGCGCTTGTGTGAGCTTCTCTCGGATCCCAAGAGGAACTACACAGGGACTGAGAAATTTCTCAGAGGGGTTGAGAAGGTAAGAACGGATTGTACTGTTTAATTCAACTGAATGTTTGTTCAGAGTAGTACGGCATTACACACCAGGGTAATTACTTCATCTTTATTGTAAAGTAGTGTGATTGTTTTATTGTTTGTTTAGAAGCATTTCAGTGTTAACATAGATAATTATGAATCTAGTTCAGGACCCATCCAGCATCCATTATTTTCCCAGTCTGACATTTAGCCTCTGCCTGTTCACTAAGAATGATGTGCTGCATAATTATATACTGGTTTATCTGTGTTGAGCACTAAACCTACTATTTAGTATAGCACACTATTATGGTGGGAATTAAACAACAGAATATTGTGACATTTTAGTATCACAGCAGATCCCAAAGTGGAAAACGTTTTTAATTGCTACTGAACTAACTGAAATAAATGTTTAAATTTAACCATATCACACGTTTATTTATGTGCATTATGTCATGTAAAGTTACTATATAATGTTTTACAGCCAGCATTACACATTAATATGAACCTGTAATTTGAGTTACAGGTGTCACTACTGTCCTGACCTGCTGTTCTAGAAAATTATACCTTTTGACCAAAGAGACTTGCTGTTGTGTAAATTGTTATACCAGCTCAGTAGTGATTCTGTCCACTCTAGCCCAGTTTGTTCTTGTCAACCTTGTCTAGTGACTTGAGCTAAATTCCACTCAGCCCAGCACCTATATAACATAAATCTTGTCACTTCGAATTATATTGTCACTTCGCATATTTGATTAGAAAGCTTGGAGAAACAGATACA
>JAOVVF010000017.1:6626879-6644251 GCA_028565595.1 Duopalatinus emarginatus | reverse complement strand
CTGCATACATAATTTATTCATGAATTCACTACAGGAAGTCATTTTCAGTGTCTTATTTTACAAATGCATGCAAAAAAAGAATGCTTGATTTGATGGCATTCTGCTGCTAGTTACTTTCACTGCAAAGTCATAAAACAACATGAAACGACAGATCCTTACAAACCAGTCCATGCACAGGTCAAAGGTCAAACAGCTAGCGAAGACAATTTATGTTAGTGGACTATTCATTCATCAGTGAAAAGCATTCTGCACTTTCTGCTTATCCCTGTGCTTTTGCAACAGTGACTTGACTTGCATCAAGACAGACTTATTTTTTTTCTTTCGTGCTAAACATTGGAGAGACATATCTTCGGAAAGTCGGTATGAAATCCAGTCCTATTAACTTGTTATAGCAAAACCCAATGGTTTAGCAATGCTGTCTTGGACTCAGAGGTCTTTGTGACAGTGTTTCGCTCAGTACATACATCTCATATAGCTCAAATTACGTTGAAGTTGTGCTGCATGAGGATTTACATTTAGTACTAAGCTTGACCCCTCAATCCAATCTTTTAATATAGTTTTTAATATAATCATTTTTATTCACTATCATTATAAGCAGTCATTAATTACCATCATCTTCTTCACACAATGAAGATCAGCATCAGTGTGAAGTATCATTAAGAATTAGGAATGGATCATTCATAACGCCTTAATATTGACTGAAACAGATGTGAATTTTGTCAAATAATTTTTTATACTGGCCAACCTGAGAAGCTCCACCTGGGAAGCATGCATGCTCTCACTGCTCTCTACTTTTGATTACAAATCATCTACAATATTTAAAAATCTATGTAAAGATGTAGTAATTAATCCAGTGCTTTAGTTAAAGAGATCAGGTCCAAGTAACAGTTGATAATGGTAGACCAGAAATGAACTGGTTGCCAAATTTACATTTGTTTGTTCCTCTTTAGTAACCTTTATCCTCAGTAACCTTTATCCTAGTCATGGCTGCTGTGGATCTTAAGTGTTTCTTTTTTTCAACATTTTTTTTGCATTTTTTTTCTTTCTTGGTTGAGATACATGTGGAGATATCATGATTCCTTCTGCTCTCCAGAACTGTCAGGTTCACCTTGATGCCCATCTTCTGTTTGGAGTTGTCATTCCTGAAAAAAAGTCACTCACTGTTGAACCCACATGGACAGACTAAAGATCACCATTATGGACAGCCAAAAGATATATTAAGAAACCATGAATTGCCATGACCAGTTTTACTCTCCATTAGTCAATAAATAGACTTCATGTTAAAACTATAATGAATTTCCAATTTACACATCTTTACACATTTACTTTTTACTACATAGTACACAGTTATAGAAGGAATTGGTTATAATCACATCCCTACACCCAGATATGGAGGGGTTCCCTTTTAGTCTGGTTACTTTCAAGCTTTCTTCTTTCTTCATCTCAAGGAGTCACCATCAATGTCAATGTAAGTGTAACATTTATATACTGATTTCATAATTCTGTTAAGATGTCTACTGAAGTGAAATAACACAAAACAACAGGACACGAGGTGGGAAAGCCAGACCAGGCAGAGCACCATACACACAAATTTACAAACTCATTCACACCTGGAGCCAATTTAATAAAGCCTGTGACATGTTTCATGAGGGGAAACCAACTCATTTTACATTATTTACAGTAAGTGAAAGTGAGCTATTTGCCTACTGTGCTTCTACACACAGAGGAATGTATCCTTCATATTTAACTGATCCATGCAGTGAAACACACACTAACACTAAGGGGTAGTGAACACACTTGCCTGAAGCTCCAAAGCATGGCGCCCAGGGACCTCTTGGGGGGTTAGGTGCCTTACTCAGGACACATGAGTTGTGTCTTGTCTATTGCAGGGATCGAAACTGGGAACTTCCGGTCCTAAGACCAGTTCCCTAAAGCCAGCTGCTATTCTATTAAACTGTAATATGGATGGGTTTTGTTTGAAGCTGCAGCTGTGCTTTTTGCCGTATCCTGTATTCCCCTGACCTTTAAAGGACAACAGAACACAATCTGAAATAAACCACTTTACAACTTGTACATTTTGAAAAGCCTTGAGAAGATTCTATTTTCCTCTGTACTCATAAATGCTTAAAATCAGTCCATGGAAAACACAATAATAACTAAGTGTTGCATGCTGCTGCAAAATGTTTTATAGATTTTTTCTCCAAGGTCTACTGAAACACACAATCAGAGATTTCCTTTATAGAGTAGCTTATAATTGTAAAGCACTCCATTCTATAGCCAGGCAAAAATAAATTAGAGTGGTTAATAAAAGAATGGGGAAAAAAGGAATAAGAAAAAAAAAACAGAAAAGGAAACCAGTATTATCCATTTACAGAAAACTAATTCAAAATATTTCCAAAGGCTGAAATGTCAATACAAATTGTACTTCTACTCCTCTTCTTCCTTTTAAATTAAAGAAGCACTAAATATTCGAGGACACGACCATACATATATTGAGCACTTACTCAAAAAGTTAACAGTGTGCCATAAAATGAGCCTGCAGTTATTGCTGTCCTACTTTGAAGATGATTTGTGTTTCACTACAGAGACTGTCTCTCTCTCTCTCTCATTCACACTCACACACACATACACACACACACACACACACACACACACACACACACACACATCATAAAATTTACTCGTAAGTGGATTAGAGTGTCACCATTCAGAATTCATGGATATGAAATGATAGACAGCTGAAAATGCGACTTTTGAATAAAGACTCACTAGGATGAGATAAGATTCCTTTATTGTCATTGCCAATGGTACAACAGACATCAGTTAAAAAAAGAATATGTAAGCAAATAAACTGTATTTAAAATATTGTAAAAAGTATAGATATATTAAATGCGTTGCAAATGAATAGTAAGAGCTAAAACAGCAGGTCTTCTGCAGTCATGAAGCATCTTTTTATTCACATTTTGCATTTTACACTGATATGCCAAGAGTCATGAGGCAGGAACTAATATAGTGTAGGGCCCCTCTACAAAGAGATGGAGGATATCTGGCAGGACATTGAGTCATGCCGTATACATATCCACCCACAGCTCAGTGGGATAGGTGCAGGATCTCTGGTGCGAATTAACCTCTTCACCACATCCCTTAAATGTTCCATTGGACTCAAGTTGGGTGAACGTGCAGGCCGCTCTTTACATCTGAACTCTTATGGATTATCCTCTAACCAATTTTGGACAAATTGTGCCAAATATATCTCATCATTGTGGGGGTTCATGAAAGTAACATATTTCAAGCCTTTTTTGTTTTCTTTTGGATCAGTATGGCTAATCGCTCATGAACTTCAGAATTCCAGTATCGCCAATTAATAGTATATTAGTAACATAAAAGAATGTCACCAGTCAATGACGTGTTTAGGCAGACCAGTAAACTCAACCTATGCCATGAGAACACACCTTGTACCTGTATGGAACCACCACCAGCCTTCATGGGGTCTGTGCCACACATAAACCCTACCATCATCACAAAACAAATTGGTACTGTAACTCACCAGACCATGCAACATGTTGGCAGTTCTCTAGGGTCCAGTTAGCAACCTCACAAGCTCAGGTGAAGCGATACGTCTGCTGCTGTGGTGTTAACAGATGCACTCAGTCATTGTACTGACCATCCCCAGAGGTGGTTGTGAAGCTCTCCCAAGCTTTTAAACTAACTTTTCACGACAATCCTCGTATAGCTGTGGTCATCCCTTTTGCTCGTGCACCTTTTCCTACTACATTTTCTCTTACAGTGTACTTTGCATTTATGCATTTTCATACAACGCTAAGTGAACAGCCAGCCTTTTTAACAATAACCATCTTCCCCATAATTGTGGTTGTGTGTGCTGAATGAAACAGAGAGATAAACAGTATATATATGATATGATAATCATATGAAATGTGCCACTTTACAAGTAATGAGTATAAAATATATGAGAGTACTGGCTATACATTTTCTGTATAGCAGGGGATTAGTTGTAATTGCAGTATCTGTCATCTAAATAAGGATGGGTTCACTTCTGAGGCTTGCTTATCACAGAGATAAGAATTGAAATGGGAATGTAATTATATAAATGTAAAATCCAGATTCCATATATCCATTTATATGCAACAAATATTACACATTGACATGTTGTGTAAAAAGTTTGAAATCACATTTTGTAACAGCTTACTCATTCATTTAATATATTGACTAAGAATGTGCATTTAATTAATGCTGTTTTAACAGTTGCATTTAACAGTACATCTGCTTCTTCTATTAAACTGTGATCTTGCTTTCATGGTCTAAGAAAGAGTTGTACACCTTCTTCATTACAAAACTCACTACTTCAGTATAACCTCAACATTTTAACGGCACATTAATTAAACAGACTGAATTTGTTCCACTGGCAATGGTTGTCTGATGTACTAGTAATATCGAGCATATTTTCCATGATCAAAGACTTTCCTGTTTCAATAGAATAATAAACTTATTTCAAAAGGCAAATGTGCTTGTAATTTTTAACTGCCTTTTTTTGGCAACTATAATCTGTGTTGGTAGACAAGTTACAGCAACACTCAGTGTGCTACAGAACACCACCAGTACTCATCTGTTTGAGCTCAAAAAGTCCTGTATCACACATTTAAATCAAATATAAAGTAAGGAATAAGACACAACCCAGTATGCTGTTGTATCAATAATGTAACCCAATACAAAGCTAATAGTGATACTGTTGCCACTTTGATTAGTTTTTTATAACAGCATGTCCTAAAATGGTTTGTTCCTAACTACAATTTGCCGATAAGTAAAATTGTGATTTTATTTATTTCAAATTTCTTCATAATATTTATCTGTGTACATTTGTATCCGAACAAGTTAGTGTCCTTTAACACATTACAGAAGCTATAAACTATTGTGACCTGAGTATCAGTCTCAATTTGTTCTGGGTTAAAAAGAAACAGGTTTATTTATGACTAGTAAAAAGCCCTGAAACTGGAAACTCTGTTCACCATGACTGATTACACTGGACTTTTAAAACAGAAATATGAAAGACAGAGCTAATTCAAGTATAATTTAGTAATAATGTTTTGCTGCAGATTTTCACTAATGCTTCTCATTGCGGTGTGCAAAAACAATCTGCCACCATTTTTTTATTTTAGCTGCATTTTTCAGTCGTAGGCCAATTAAGACCTTTCTCCAAGTTCATGACTCACTGCACCCACATTCCCATAACCTTCTGTACTGAATGAGTAAATGTGAGTGCATTTGAGTGATCTACAGTTCCTAAGAATAAAAATCAGAAACATTCTTGAATCATTTCCATGCAATTCTCTCCAACCCAACTAAAAGCTTTAAACTGCTTGACATTGATCATGTCTTGGCATCAGTAATTTTGGAAAACATCTGTCTTCACCTGTCCTTCAATTTTCTTGCATGTTGCTTCCATAATATTTTTCACTATCACTCAGTTTCAGATGAAAAGAAGGCAAAAATATCTTTGCTAGGTTGATAAACGCTTTAATGCTCTATACTTTCCTGGTCTGGAACCACATGCTTACAGCCCGGCCAGCTGCTTTTTAGCACGGCTGTCCTATGTACAAATGAAACAGTACTCAGTGTACTTAAGCTGCGTTTCTAGCACACGTCATGTGATTTACAAGCCCAGGCATGTCTAAAAAACACTGATTTACTTGCATTATGGGTATCATTAAAATGAATGATAGGAAAGACATAATTCACAGACAGAAAAAAAATCAAGCACAAAATCCACAAGATACACCCAAAACATTTCCGGTTGGACAATCATTGTTATCCAGTGTTACACAGTATTTCTTATACCGAAACACGTCTTAATACCTGTTCAGTATTAGACTAAGCATCCACCATATAAGTCCCTTTGAATGACCTGTTACTATAGAAATGGTAACATATTAGAACAAGTGCATTAACATAAACATGTGATTTGAATTACAGGTGGTACTACAGTCAGAGCCATGTGGTTATTGGAAATGAATCAACATTTTCAGACCAGTCATATTCAAAGAATAGTCTGGGAATAGACAATAGTCTGGTATCAAATTGTAGGTCATGATAGACAGCATGACATCTTTAATCTGATTAAACGTAGCGTCAATTATAAAAGGTGAGATGTGGAGATCTTTAGATACTCACACACCTACTGTGGTACTAAAATGATAATTTTTCTGTTGTGCATCGTTCTGTTAGATTATTCATTTGCCAGATGATTTAGCTGAGTAGGGCTTAAGTGTCTTAGATAAGGGTGCAATAGTGGCTCTTAGGCAGCACTGGGATTTGACCACACAGAAGCTTGATCTGTCTCAGCACTGTTGTGTCTGTTGAGAAAAGAATTAGACTAGCAGAATGGCAAATGTTATGCTGATATTATCATATGACCACATACTGATTTTATTTTATAGCTGTGATAGTATCTATTCAGGACAGCATGGTGGCGCCACAGGTAGTGTGTGTGTGTGTGTGTGTGAAATCTGGGGTCTCCTGGTGTCTGTTTCCTCCCACCTCCCAAAAAAAACAAAAAACACATGGAAGGCTAAATGGATATGCAAAAGTGTGTGAGTAAATGGGTGTGAGTTTGTATGTGGTAGCCTGCGATGGATTGGCTCCGTGTCCAGGGGCTATTTCTGAGTAGTGTCCAATGATTGCGGGTGGGCTCTGGACAAACCACAACCCTGATGGTCTAAGTGGATAAGAGAATAACTGACTGACAGAGTATATATTCAGACACTAAATGTGAAGCAGGTGTTAAAGGAAGCATATACCAATTTCCCACAAGTTAATACAGTTCCCTGGGGTCTGCTTAGTGTCCATTTGCAGCCATTTTAATGGACTTCCTGTACCCCCACAATGATGGGATATTCTAGCAGGACAATGAACCATGTCATTAGGCTCAAATTGTCCAGAATTGGTTCGAGAAGCATTCTGGAGAGTTCTGACGAATAGTATGGCCTGCACATAGCCCAATCAAGCATTTAAGAATGTGGTGGATGCCATATGCTCCATTTGCAGATCCTGAACTTACAAATACCACTGAGCTGTGGGTGGATATCCAGGCGGCATGGCTCAACATCCTTCCAGACATTGTCTGCCACATCGAGTTGCTGCACTGTGCAGGTCTTGAGGGGGCCATACACGATACTAGTTCCTGTCCAATGGCTTCTGGCACTTCAGTGTATATAATGATAAAAATAATACAAGAATGAAAGGATGATTCCTTGCACTGACTTACTAGTCCAGTAGGAAGTGCTGTGTTGTATATAAAAGCTATATTAGACCACGACAGTTAACAGTCAGTTCTCAAACCCTATCTATTGGAAGGAGGAAAATGGTCAAGCGTCTGTTTAGGCAGTTCCAATGTTATGGATATATGGTGTATATGCAGACAATTTGTGTGGAATTATGTACATATGGAAGATTTAAAAATGGCATTTACTAGATGGCACGTCAGAGTCCCTGTCCATGTGGTTTCCCGGTTTGAACTGTAAAGTATTTAGCAGATTTAAAGGTTTTTAAAATACACCCACTAACAGAAATAGGAAAATGGTCAGTGTTAGTACTAACAGTCTAGATCAGTACTACTATGTGATTTGAGACACAATGCGAGCTTAGCTGAGCTATATGGACAGGGCAGATGTTCCTATTTTTATCCTGACCTATACAAGTGCAGTGTGTCAGAATAGTGAAAAAGACTAAATGTTATTGTATTTATTTAAATGTAGTTTGTCTGAATGGGACTCCAAATAACATTTCATATTATTAGCTAGATTATAACATTTCTAATATAAATTTGTAGAATAACCTGAATGGAGTTTTACTCTATTTGTAAATGAAGGAACCCCATGTGGCCTTGTTACCCCTAGTCTGGGACCCTCTGGTTTATTGTATCAGATACTGGCTCCTCAATGTATATGCTCATAATTACATTTAATTACAATTACAATGATCATTTATGTGTTAGGGAGAAAAAATTATACAATAAAAAAAACACAACTGACTAAATTTGTTTTATTTAATAATATTTAAGCCTACTATGTGTAATGTTTTTACTCTGAATGTTGTTGACATGGTAGAACATAAGGAGACATGTATACTACAAAGAATGCCTGGCATATTTACAAATAGAGAAATAATATTCTCTGAGCAAGTAAGGTTTTCTGAACACTATCATCTCCTGTGTTTTCGTAGCCAAACCCGGCCCTTAACCTTGTCTTCTAAGGAAAGCCTGAGAGTGAGCCAACACACACAAGCTCTGGCCTTATCACTCAACAGCTGCTTCACTCTTGCATTCTTCTGGTGTGGCATTTTAACAAATGAGATGAGGACGGCCTTCCTGGACTGCCTGGTTTAATTCAATGCAGATATGAAAACACACCCGGGACGACAAACTGCAGAGAGCGATCAAAGTAATCTCAGTCTGCATCACGAGAACGAGCCATTTTGGAATTGAATGCAATCGGCTTTTTGTTTGGCTTGCATGGCATACTGTTATCTCTTATTAAACAATGTGTGTGCCTCTTTGTGTGTGTGTGAATCATTCTCCATGGAAATAAATCACACACAGTGGTCTCATCAACCCTGGGGATGAACCATCAATTATACTCCAAAAGACATAGAAGAGGGTGAAACTGAATGTACCTTACTGCTCCTATTAGCATAATTATTCCTCTGGACTCATGGAGATCCAAATGCACAAGCAAGATGACGGAGAAGCACTAAAGCAATGTTCTCACAACTTTATATTGTGCAATATTAATAAAAAAAAAAAAAAAAACTTAGCACATGTAGGAGTTATTTTGTTGTGTGGATATTTCAAATGTGCCATGGAGAAGGAATTAAAACAAGTCAGAAAGATTTGTTAAGCTCATTCACTGAGGATGGTTCTCTTCACAGCTGGATGAACAGTCAAGCCCTATAGCTCCATCAGGGCTTTTATTTAGACTATGGTGTTACTGCTACAAGTCATGAGCACAGCTGTTTAATGCCTGAGCAGAAATTCGTCTGCTCACACTGAAATTAATCCAGCTTGCACACGGGCTTGTGTTGCTGACATGCAAGATTGTTGATGTACCTTCACAACTGTTATTTTGCTTTTCTCTCATTTGGAAGCCTGTGTGAGAATTTACACTCACTTCCTTTGGCTCCTCCTGACTATTTTTTTTTACATCCATTTATTTTTGTACCTTTTTAAATAGGTATTTTATGTACTATACATGATTTATAAAGACTGACATGCTGCTGTTTCTTATACTGATAGTACCAGAGCTAACATTAGGAGAAAGCAGACTTCAATACACATCAGCGTTTTCTATAAAGCAGTAATATATGATGTATTTTCTCTAAAAAGCCAGGGTTTAATACCGCCCTGTAATTACTGAGTCCTTTCCACATCTATTCTGATTTGACTAATTTTTGTATTAATTGTCAGTATTAATTATATCGTATTCATTATAAGTAATTATTGATATCTGGGCAAAGGCTCTGTTTCAAAGACTCTGTGCAGACATTAGTGTAAAATGACCAGTAGAAATATAATGAAATATGTTGTAATTAGCACAGGCACAGAACACATCAAAGCAGACTGCTACACCAGTCTAATACTTGGTAGGTCCCCCAGAGGGACATGGACTCTATGAGCCTGAGGAAATATTTTAATGTCGATGTAAAATTTCTACGTTCCACAGCATGTCGCACGACATCCCAGATGTTTCTGATGTTAAGATCTGGTGACTTCGGTGGGAATGGCAATACCTCAAAACTCAGATAAATGCTCCTCTATAATCATAATCTGGTCCTACGGAATGGCAGCTAAACAAATCCCATACCATTATAGAGCTACCAACAATCTGTCCCAGTTTTTCTGGCACTGTAATGCTCAAGTAGTTTACTACTGATCACACTCAGCTAGCAGTAAAATACTCTAAAACAGTTATTCGAATAGTGAACGAATTGTATTATCTTGTATTAAACATACACTATATAGCCAAATGTATGTGGTCACCTGACCATCACATCCCCAAGTGCCTGCTAAAAATTGTGTTCCAAAACGAAGGGTATTAATATGGATTTAGTCCCCACATTACTGCTATAACAGATACCATTCTTTTAGTAAGGCTTCCCATTTGGTTTTAAATCATGGCTGAGGATTTTCCACTTCAGATGTCATTGGTGACTATATGTATGATGTTACACTGACTGTTCACGTGTCTTGTGCTTATCAATATGTTGTAAATATGTTGTATAAAATGACTAATTAATTGATTATATATTAAACCATATATTACATTGATTAATATGATTAGTGGCATGAGGGTAAGCTATTGTCATATGTTTAAAAAACACAACAGATGGTAGGGCTTAGAATTATATTAATCTCTAGATCCAGAAATCTTGTTTTTTTTTTTTTTAATTTATTTTCAAGTTTAATCCATGTTTGTCAAAAACATTTCTGACAAAATAATGCAACATGTAACAAATCGTATCAAATATAAAACAATAATTTATTATTTTTCCCATTTTACAAGACATCAGATTGTGTTGGAAACTGAGGATTTGTTGCGTTATTTTAATTTGATACATGGAGTCCAATACAAAACACTTATTTTGACCAAACAGCGTTTTTGTAAACGGCAAAGCCTGACAGTGAATTTGTTTAAGACCAAGTTGTTGACCTCCTTTATGGCACGCTATGTACATACAAGATAATTCATATTAAATGTCTTCTGCACAATAATAATGTACACAAAGCCATTAAACCTTTGTAAGGTGTTTTTGAAATACTGCTGCCTGCGTCACAAGGTTTCTCCAAGATTTTGAGAACTGTACCTAAAACTAATTGGTTCAGCAGATTAGTGACTAAGTCTTCATTATGGTGTTGAAGAGAAAAAAAAATACATCAAATGTAAAGTGATTTACAGTTTACAATCAGTTTAACAAAAGGAGAAGTTGCTCTCTAAAGGTACGCACCTTAAGTTCTCTTGACCTATTTAACAGCTGTAACACAAAGTTATAATTTGTTTATAATGAAATGGCTTTTAAACAGCACCTTTATAATATTTAAAACATAGTGTTTGTAATGTTGGAAAAGAAAAAAAAACAAAAAACAAAACAATGTAACAATGTCCTCCCAAGGTATTGTGTTGGTCATGAAGCTAAATACATTGTATTACATTAAATAAGCTAAATGTATGCATGATAAGTAAAAATACTGATAAAAACAACTTGTAAAAACGCTGCTGGTTGTTGTTTTTTGACGAGTGGTCTTTAAACTGTTTTTGGAAATCTTTCAGAAAGGCCCAAAGGTTAAGAAACAGTTCCTTTATAATTTCTCATAAAGCAAGCACGACGTAGAAAGTTATGCAAAACCATTTGTGACATTATTTTGCTCGTCCTGGTCCATTCTCAGAAACTTTCATCGTACCTTCTCTAAAGCCTTTGCTGATCACAAAACACAAAACCCCTTCATACAAAGATACCTACTACTTCCTTATTTACAAACATTGCCACATTGAACGAGGCAGGATACTCTACCCCAATCGGTAGTGTCCTATGTACAGCAGCCAGAGCCACCAGTTCACACCGTGGTCACAGACAGGAGTGAGTTGTATACCCGTGTCCCGTCTGGAGACCTCGCACCATGCGTGAGCAGTTCCTGGATGGTCATCCAGTTATCGAAGATCTTCTTGTTACGCTTCTTCATCATTTTTTTGTGACTTAGTTCAATGATGCTGACTTCCTTTTTGTCATCAGCTCCACTCCCGCTCTGCTCCTTCAGCCAGTCTGTGCGACTCTGCTTCATGAACTCGCGTCGCTGACGCTGTTCTTTGGCACGTACGACGTGTTGTTTACGCTCCTCCTTGCTCCAGTAGCGACCCATCTTCAGCTCACTGGCTGCGTCGTCATCTGTGGTCATGCCTCCACTGCGCTCCTCACGGATGCGCAGTGCACGCTCCTTTAACAGACGGTCACGTGCTGGCCTCTTGGTGATGTACCGCGTACCATCGCTGCGGATCTTCACCTTCCACTCTGCTTTTGGCTCAGCAGACACTGGATCCCGGCACATACTGGCAAGACTCATCTGGCTTTGTGCGTACTCTACAGCTGATTTTTGCTGAATCAAGTGCATGTAGCTTTGATAATGCTGAGCATGTGCTGGGATGTGGGCATGTTTGTAGGGCGAGTGTGGGTGGCTGAGGCGACTAGGCTTGCGTTCTTTGGCCTCAGTGTGGTGGCTGGCATCAGGCTCTTTGGGAGAAGCAGTGTGGCTCCTGCTTGAGGCAGAAGACTCTTGGACAGGTGATAACTGGGGCCGTAAGGCTCTGGTGTTGGGACCTGTTACAGAACTTCCTGCACTTGCTTCTGCAAGCCCTTCATTGGCTCGGCGTAACGAGTTGTCCGGTGAGAGCTCAAGGGTAAGTGGTGTGCTGCGGCAGCTCTCTCCTGTATTGTAAGCACTTGAGCTGTCTTTGTCTGACTTCTCGGGCAGCTCACTGATATCGGCCAGCTCGTGGCGCCGTGCATCCACACTTGTGTTGTAGTTGCGGAAGCCACTGTTGTGCAACATCCATGGTTGTTCACGTAACTGCTGTGTACGGTGTGCCCGCACAATGCTCAGGCATTCTAGTTCGATGTTACGCAGCTCTGCGTTAAGAAGCTCCAACTCTTTGTCCACAACATCGTCCCCTGCACCGCCGAATCCTTGTCCTCCATCTACGCCAAAGCTGGGCCAGCTTATTCCCAAGCCACCCCCACTTCTTACCTGGCATTTGAGCTCCAACAGCTCCCTAAAGCGCTCACACTCATCAGCTGGGAAGTCACCCAGGAAGTCTGCATCGGTGTAGTCGGCTGAGATGAAGGACTCATTGCTGAAGGGAAGGTCACTACTTCCCAATGTGTCCTGACTGTATGCCAAGCGCCTGCGACTGCCCAGTGTGGTGGAGGCACTGGTCTGGTCATCGCAGAGGTTTTCCTGCTCTGAGCTCTCATCGTTGCGGGTGCTTTCATCCGTGCGGCCCACGCCACTGTCTTTCTCATGCTGCTGCGAGAGCAGTGTTCCTGTGTCCATCATGCCTCCGTCCTCCACTGGCTTCTTCTAGAAGGCAAAACAAACCAAGAAATAAGACATATTTGTCAAAAAATATTATCTATATATATTATTGACATTTTACTAAATATATGTTTTGGAGGTTTACATCAAGATACTTCTAACAGGACAAAAAAACGTGGCCTTCTATCACAAAGCTAATGGTTTAAAATCATAAAAAAGAAACAAACAAAACAAAAAAACACAGAATTGTCAGTTTAAAAGTACAGAAAACACTTTAACTGAATGACGGTGAGAGAGATTGAGAAACTGTACTTAAAAATAGGCAGAAAAATTGTCCTTAAAAACTTGGGCTTCTGCTCTGCACTACACAGCCGTGTCCTCATTAAAGACTGTTGGAAAGTAGCTGTTAAATAGTGGAGTTGGTGAGTACAGAAACCATGTCCAATCAAGAATCCTCCTTGTTCATACAAAACTCTCTCACTTCAGGTCATTTATTTGCTGTGACTAACCGATGACTGACAGCACTGGAGACTACATACTGAACTTTTGAACTAGATCTGACTGATGTCTCTCTGATGGACTGCTTTACCTGTTGAAGCATGCTGGCAGTGAACTGCATGGCCTGGTGATGCTGCTGCTCGAGCATGTCCATGTGCAGATCATCCAGGAAATCATTTCTGTCATCTTCCATCCACCCGTCATCAAGCTGTAACAGAAGACAAGTGGGAAGAGCTGTCAATCCAAGCCTAAAGACATTCATCCGCAAAATTTCACAAGCAAATTCACATTCATTTCTGTGGAATTTACTGCAGTTAGAAATTTTGCACCACAGATTCTGGGGTGAACAAAATTTGCAACAAAACTTTGTAGCGAAATTTGGTGAACTTTGGAGTGTTCTATTAACTTTATTGCAGTATTGTAGATGCAAAATGGATGAAACCCTGCATAAGCATGACAATTAACATATTCTAGTCACAACATAAAAAAATGGTACATAAATGAGTGTTTGGGTTAAAAGCAGTCAGGAGGTTGGATTAGATGATATATATCTTTTGCTGGTTTTCTCTTTTTTAGGTCTACCACCCCTCTTAAGAGGACAGATTAAACTTTCATGGTAATATAAAATGCTTTTAGTATATGGGGTCCTCGTGTAGAGGGAGGACATCAATGACAAGTTGGATGTAAGCAACAGATAAAACCTAAAGGAACAAACAAGACATACACATACAACAAACAAACAGAAAAAATACATAAATAACAATAACTATTATTATTGCCTTAATTATTTATTTAATTACTCTGGCTATCTGCACTTTTGTTTATAATCACACTGTCTGTGTCACCCAGATGAGGATGGGTTCCCTTATGAGTCTGGTTCCTCTCAAGGTTTCTTCTTTTTGTCATCTCAGGGAGTTTTTCCTTGCCACTGTCACCACCAGCTTGCTCATCAGGCATAACATTTCTTAAAATTCTATAAATGTATAACTCTTTTTATTATTTTCTGTAAAGCTGCTTTGTCCATTGTTAAAAATAAATATACAAATAAAATTGAATTGATTTTACTTTGACTTACTTTATTTTGTTTGTTTATTTTTATTTTAACAGTTACGGCACCGAAATGCCCGACTGCTTATATTTATCCTAAACTTATTTCAGAGATTAGAGCTGTCTTTTTATATTGATTAAATCTTTCCATGCTTTTAGAACAAGACTGTCAGTGTTAATAGGGATTTTTCATGGAGGAGTTTCAGAACTCCCTGAATGTTCCACTGCCAGTCACAAATCTGCTGTTCAGTCCTGATTTAATGCAAACCTCTGCCTCACTGCTCTCAATCTAAATATCCTATTACATTGTAGCAATCCAGATATTTGTTAGGCATTCTGTAAAAAAATAAAGGACCACCCCTGGGGTCTCCAGTGTGTTGCAAAATATCCTGAAACGTTCCATCAAGTTTTTTCCCCTCCAGCTGCATTAAAAAGATGGGTTTAGCTGCTATAATTCCAGTGACTTATCCCCATGCCCTCAGACCTACAGATGTCCATGTAGCACATGTGTATGTCTATGCTGAAACCCTGTTTTCCCATGACTAGGTGAACGAGTTTTAAATTGCGTATGTACCTGTATCTCTGGCCGAGCCACCAGCAGGCAAACATTCTGGTTCTCTTCACTCGTGAGCAGAGCTACTGCCTCCTCCCGATTCTGCACCTCTATACCATTGATCTGAAGAACAGACACATGGACACTTGCTGTAGCCTGAATGCCAAGATACACTGGAGTGTAAAACAGGATTTAAGGTCTGTACAAACCTGGATGATTCTGTCCCCTTCCCGGATTCGACCATCTCTTGCAGCAATGCTGTTTGGATCAATCTGTCAAAGTAAAGTAAAAAAATTAAAAAACAAAGCAAAACAAAACAGGCTTCTCTTCAGCAACTGCCAACATTATAACACAAGTTCTACATTTCAGTATTAAGATCAGGTTCATTTCATTATATAATGGATTATAATAATTTGTGCGTATGAACAGAATGTGTTCAATCATCATTACAAGCATTATTATAGGACACAATTTCAGGATCATACTGAAACAGCACAGAACTCTAATCTAACTAATCTACCATGGATGACTAAAAAAGTTGTAGATAATAAAACAGGATCATATTAATATCATACACCGTTTATTAATTGGTGTCCAATTACAAAATTAAAACCTTTACAGAGGGAAAAAGAGAGAGTTTTAGTGCTCACCTCACTGACATATATCCCAGTTTCATCCTCGTCATCAGTCCTATAGCACACAGTCAAGCCCAACTTGTCCTGGATATTTGTCCTGTACAAATCCACTTCCTACAGAGAACGAAACAACAAGATCTTAACTGTGTCTATATATAGTACTATATTAGCATATATAGTACACTACTAGCATTAACAGGCAGATAGACATCAACAGAACAACACAGACAAGGCCCCTCTTATCAGTCTCACAAGCTTTTAACTGGATTGAAGCCATTTATTTTTCAGAGTCAGGGCTGACAGGATGAATGAAGATCTCAGGACGGCACTAGAGTCGAGACTCGTTTATCACTTGTCAACACCTGTAATCTGTAAAATACAGACTGCTATTTTCAAGAGAGGAGGCGGATCGACTGGCTGACTACCCAAAATCTCCTTCAATCTTCTCTGCTGCACTTCTGTGCACCGGTTCAGCCTCAATTTCCACTAAAAACCACTTGTGCTTATGAAATGCCTTCATTGTAAAATAAATCTTTCTGTCATATCCATATTTTACACTGCCAGTGTCTCGTCACTTTGTGGATTAAGAATGACAATGAGCTCAAATTCTCATTCAGTTTGTTTGTGCAATTATAATGAATAAATACTAACTTGTTAGCATTTATATGATGAAGAAATGCTACAAGGTGGATAATTGAGATATCGGGTGAATGTTCTTGTACCCAGTTTGATAAATTAGGCCAATGTTGTGGAAATAAAAACAAAAATCTATGGTTATGGACGTGGTTATCTCCACTATGAACTGCACTATAATGCCCTCCCTTTATTCCTTTTTCCCCACCCATTTCACCTGGATGTAATGTTCAGTCAATGGTCATTAGGGAAAGAAATTTTTTATTGGGTTATGAGAAACAGTCAGCATGGCTTTGGCATTCAATTAATCATTTGTGTGTTTCTGTGGCCCCATGGTGACTTATTTACCCTCCCCAGGGCCAGTGAAAGGTCAAAGCAGAACTGTGTGCTTAACATCTGTCAAAAAAACTTTATCTCATTAATAATACATGGATGACCCTACAGACACTTCATTTTTTGTGGCTTCTGCATTTTGATTGAACGTAATCACAGTTAATTATAATTGCTCCACGAATAATACATAGACCTAGAAATTAGTTATACTTGTAAATCAACAATTTCACTGTGTGACATGCTCAGTGGGACTGGCCTGGTAAGTGTTGAAATGGACTGGGCTTGTCAATAGGATGGATACTGCAGGAGTGCATACTGAGTAAACCTTCTTAATATTATTGCACTGAAAATGGTCAGGTTTTAATCTGCGCTGTTAGAAGGCTAGAAATATATCTTTATTTATATGTAGGGGAAGACAGAAAGAGAGAGAGAGAGAGAGAGAGAGAGAGAGAGAGAGAAGACAAGAAAGAGAGATAAAGTGAGAGTGGAGACGTAGTAAAAGTAACAAATAGACAAAATAAAAGACAGGTATTTGTATTTGTTACCTCATACTCAAGTTCCTCTCTTTCCATATCTTGTT
>JAOVVF010000017.1:6601205-6626779 GCA_028565595.1 Duopalatinus emarginatus | reverse complement strand
AACAAATAGACAAAATAAAAGACAGGTATTTGTATTTGTTACCTCATACTCAAGTTCCTCTCTTTCCATATCTTGTTGCATGGTCTCCAGGTAATCATTTGGGTCGAAATACTCATGCCCAGGAGAGTGTCTGTAAAAATAATACCAGTACCTTAAAATTTCTTTAGGTTTTTACAGGTCTTTAGTTATATGCTAAACATATTTCCTCTATAACATTTCCTCTATTTCATTACAAATGTTTTTGGCAGAGGTGTCACCTTAATTGTGGGCCCTAAAATTACTTTCTGTCCATGATAACAGAATACAGACCCATTCCTTAAAGGACAGATACATTCTTCATTTCAAAACCATGGATTACCAGCCAGCATATGCTTCACTGAATGCTCTTAATTAACCTCCAGAATCCCAAATGAAGTGATGCATTAATGTTCCAGAGTAGAAGAAAGGAGTAGGAGGAGGAGGAGGAGGAGGGGGGGGGGGGTTAATTAAGTGAAAACATAAAAAATATCAGGCTCAATCATGCATTGGAAATGTTAGTGCAGTTTCGTTTCACTGCAGCTGTGAAACCATTTAAAACTCTATCAGCCCTGATCTGTGAGGAAGTGCCTTTACTTAAAACACAGAGAATTAAGATTTGAGCTTTAGGTCATATGGAAAGGTTAAAGAAGGGACAGGACTGGAACCTGAGCGCTTGACAACTCAGGTGCTCGTATTAGTGATACATCTACATAATTTACCATCGGAAAGAAATTGTGCCCCTGCAGCTGTACAAGTAAATCAGAAAGAGTCATTTTATACCATTAAAAAAAATCTATATTGATTAAAAGATTATTTTAACGACTTATGCCCTAGTTTGCTTGGAGGTGTGATTCTAATAGACGGACATGCCCAAAAGTCAAGAAAGGCTCCACAATTATCAGGTTAATATGTCTAATCTTGCTGTCTATGAATAAAGACCACAGAGAATACATCAGCAGTGTCAGTAACAGTGTGACTGTTATTACTGTATGGGGTTGATGTGAGCTGGTCAGATCAGGCTATACTATGCTTAGTATAAATGGACAGTTTCATATGACAAGAAATATGGAAGAGTGATTTTTACTGTATGGAATTCATAAAAAAATGTGTATGTATTTAAAACATGAGAGAAAAAAAGACCACCAAAGTATTGTATTTACTTCTTACTGAATTATTTATAGCATCATTCCAGAAAAAAAAAACAAAACAAAACTAGTAAAAAGGCCTAGAATGAACCTTATCCTTGTAAAGTATAAATAGGTTCATAAATATGCTAATGTCTGGTGCAGTGTCTAGTGGAGCTAACCACTTCTAGGTGTAATTACTTTTAAATAGCAATGTAGGGGAGGTCTACCAGTGCACTGAGAATCCAGCAAGGTATTTCACCATATTCATGTAACTACTGGAGAACATACTATAGCTGAGCACATGAAAAAATAGCTGTAGTTCAGAGACGCTAGTTTTCTAAGCATAACCTAGCTGAAGCCAGAATGCCAGATAGGGAGAATCACACATTTTTTTCCCACTCTCGGGTGTGATTCACAAGTGCTTTAAGGACAATTACACAGAAAAGTGTGTTTCTTCTCCCTGTGTCAAAATTATGTACCTTATATATAAAAAAACATTAAAAGATAACTCAGCATCTGTCATGTTAGGCCATTATCTAGACTTTTATAAGCATTTTTATGCAATTGGGCTGTTACAAATTTTATTTGAATTCCACTGCTACAGAGCATCATATCACAACGGACAAATCATTTCCGTTATTTAGTCACCCGTTTAATATCAGTGAATGGTCCTCAACGCCATTCTGTGCATTCAGATTAAATAAAGTAGGTGCCACTCACCCTTCAGGTAGCATGTACTGATCAAGTACAGGAGGTGTTGAGGCAGGCAGCTTGCTGAGGGCCATAATGTGCTGAAAGGTGATGTCTGTCTGTGTACTGATGTCCATCAGCTGTGCGTCCCCTTCAGGTTCTGCCAGTTTGGGCCTCGGAGTCCTGCGCAACACCTGCACCATGATAGGCTCTTTGGCTGTGCGGAAGGCCTCTACTGCCTGCTCGTGAGTAGCATTGGACAGATCTTTGCCATTAACCTGGAAATCGCATGAATGAAAAAGTGTGTTAGAGCTAAACTATTTCTTGAGTATTGAGGGACTGAGACTGTATTAAAGACATTACAGTTTGTACTGTAATATTCTGCCCTATACAGCCCTAATTCATGATCGTTATTACAATATTATAAAATGTACATGTTTACTCAGGCTGAAAATGAGTGCTGACACTGAGAGGACAGATTAGCAGAGACTTCTCACTCAACATGTTCTGTTACTTTTCAGAAATTCCTTCTGAAACAGGACTCCCTTCTTCCAACATCAGCAAGCTTTTTCTCACCATCAGTCATACCAAAATTATAACGCACTAAACGCACTAATTGTAAACACTAGGTTGGTAGTCATATAATATTGCTGCACAGATTGAGTGTTTTGATCAGTTTCTTCAACTGAGGATGACTTGTAATCATTTCATGTTGCTTCTTTTCAGGGTCAGAAGCAAATGCCACAGAATGGAAAAGTTAATTAGAAAGAGCCCCTTCTTAATTAATCAGGGCTCTCAGGGAAACCAGATTGTGGGGAATGGAGAGGGGGCGTGTTAAGAAACAGAATCCTTTTTTTTTTTAATAGCCGAGCAATTTTAGGGCCAGTGAAATATGGCACCACCCTGGGAGATTAAGTGAGCTCAGTATGTTAATTTGTGGAAATTAATATGCGCAACATGACAATCGTGGGGTGGAAAGAGTTAATTACAAAAAGTAGGATGTGCAAAAAGACATACGTTTAAATTTGACTTGTCAGTGTGTTGTCTAAATAAATAACTAATCGGAAACCATCCATCTTAAGTGATATCCGGATACAACCAGGTAAGACAATGTGTCATTTAATTACATAGCTGGGAAAGAATACCAATGTAAAATTACACACACACACACACACACACACACACACACACAAACATAAATATTTATATATACATACATACGCATATGCATACAGCACAGCACAAGTCTTGCTTTAATCTTGCTTCAAGAGCGACAATGCCAGTAAAGCTAGTAGGCTACAACTGTTGCTTACCGGTACTATAGGCCTACTATAGGACTTTGTAATCTGACTGCTATTAGTGCATTAGTAAAACTGGTATTTTATAGAAGCCTCCTTTGTCAAGGTACACATGCTACGCCTGAGGCACCAGGAGATATCACCGATAATGATTCCCAAATCCTCCCACCCTCTGGACCTGCCTAATCCATCACAACACCCTAATTCTGTTTACAATCTCATCAGCTGAACATTACTCACTACTGGTGAAGATGAACCACATGGTCAGTCTAAAATCACCATGACAGACAGCCTAAAAAACAGGAATTTATCTTTGGATTGTACCCGAAATAAACAGTCATCATAGGCAAACTAGAACTGAACAGTTTTTCCTCTCCTCCAGTTAAGTGTCCAACAGTGAAGCTGACAAAATTCAACTAATTTTCGTGGTAAATATCAGGGGATGCTATATAATTGCTCTATCTTTGTCACCCAAATGATGATAGGTTCCCTTTTCAGTCTGTTCCTATTAAGGTTTCTTCCTCTTGTCATCTCAGGGAGTTTTTCCTTGCCTCTGGGTTGATCATTAGGAATACAGTTTAATTTAATGTAAAATCTGGATATATTTCTGTAAAGCTGCTTTGGGACAGTGTCCATTGTTAATGTGCTATATACACAGTCAGCTCAGAATTCAATCCAGTGTATAGTGAACGGATATAATGGAAAAGTATAGTGGACCATATATAATGGACACAGGTATAGTGAAGAGTATTTAAGGCTATGCCCAGTACCAGGAAAAGCACACATTTCTGGTTTGTGATTTTCTACAAGCTGAAAGAGTACCTTAGCTAGCTTAATTAAGGTACTAAGAAGCCAGAGGCTATTTTAGAGCTACTGCTAACTGGATATTAAACCCAGGGTCAGCTCCCTCTCTTATCACAGCACTAACAGAGCTTTTCTCTCCGTGCCTCACCATCCACAGCAATCCCATATGTACGTTTTTTTCCCCCTGATTTCGGAGACAGCTTTGAGAACATCTGCGCCTGGGGAATTTATACATCCACACAAAACTCACAGTTTTACAGCTGAGCAAAGCACAAATGCACATTCCAGGGATAATGAAACTGATGTGAATTCATAAGAACCTGACATGCAACAAACCATTTTTGTAATCTACCTTGACAGTAATATAATATAGTGGTATTCACTGTTTCTTGAGTGCACAGCATTAGTTTTCTGATGAGCATAAATGCACATTTTATTTGATACCTGTCGTAACAAAGATTTCTGCATGAAAGCCATAAAAACAAACCGCCTCTCAATGCATCCAAGCATTGTCAATTGTCATTATTAAAACGTGAGTTGTATGCTTGACAATACCTATTTAAAACTCCCAAGAAGGTGACATGTAAAGACATTTTTAGAGTGATAAAGATATTTGACTGTCAAACAGACAGTGAAAAATGAGTTCACTGAGGAGTCATGCACTTTTAACTCTGAAGCAGTTATGTGCTCGATTATAACCAGAAAGGATTAAATCTAATCCTATCTTGAAGGCAAACTAAATCTACTGAAATGAGCTCGACATCAAATTATGAAATGTCAGAAAACCCCATTTTTAAATAAGTAACATCTATGACATCTATATCAATTTGCTAACCTAATTTAGTTTTAAAAATGCAAGTCCACAGTAGACTGTCTGAAAAGGTATGATATGGTAAAGTTAAAACTATAAACCACAGGCATTTAATGTGTTCCAACTCTTTAAACATATTTGCACAGAACCAGTTCTACTTATGAAAAACTACTCTGTGCTTTTTCTTTCTCCTTCTATCCACTTTTCTATCCCTGCTCCCTGCAAGAATCTCTCTCCTCTTTAGAACCCATGACCTCTGAGACAAAGCACTGGCTATGCAGCCTTAGCTCTACACCCAGCATCCTCCCTTATCCAGCTTCTCACCATGGAATATATTCTACAAGAACCCCATTCAACAATCTCACCTCTGACACAGCCTACAATAGCTGGGAGCTGTAGCCTCTAGTCACAGGCAACTCTGTGAACCAATACTCTTCACCCGGCTGAACTATGGAGCTGGTCACCCCTGGAGGACACGAGTAATGACATAGCTGCTCATACAGTCTTTTATTAACTCAAAGCCAGTTTACAGGAATGTTACGCCAACAAAATGCTCAAAATTGTTTATGAAATGAATGTTTTAATGTCTTGATGTTCTGCTTAATGTTGTCTTAGGTTATTAATTCCTCAAATGATCTTTTTTGTCAAATCAGGCAGCTGGGTAAATGTTAATATTCATCCAAGTCCTTGGTAATGGCAGGAGGCCATGACATGCACTCTTTGGCTGGAATAATAATGAGCAATAATGATGAGGAATAAAATGGTGCTTTGCATTTCCAGTACTGCAGTGAACAACGAGTTGATTTTGGATGAGCAGTCAAACTGAAACAGCAGTCTGAGTCTTCATGCCATGATGTGTTTTCAGTTACTAGTCTGAGCAATAGGTTGTAAATATCATTCAGTGTGCTGATTCATTGTGATTCAAGCTAGTCTCTGGGCAAATGTGGCAGTAAGTCAGCTCTTTTTAAACTTCTTTAAGTCACCTTCCTGTGTAATCTGCCAGGCTTTCTAATTAAATTCTTCATGATTGTTGAGCTGTAAAAAAAAAAAAAAAAAAAAAAAAGACGGCAAAAGATGTTTGAAATATGGACAGAAGTCAGAGCTTGGTGAAAAGAGAAATGGACTGGCAAAGAGTCTGGATACAGGATGTTTATCTCAAGTTGTGTTAATCCACCTTTTCTTCCATGTTTAGCAGTCTGGTCACAAGAACAAACCCAGCAGAACTAGTGCTGGTATTTTACTTCTTTAAGAGTTGTCAGGGAATGCCTATGGAAGCAAGGGAAACTTCTCTGGATGGCATGGGACCAAGCAACTTTTCTTCTTATGGCATGCATTCTTGATGTGGATTAGGCAGCAAACACAGACCGCTTGTGATAGGCATAAGCTGCTTGGAAAAGTACAGCATTATTTATTTCCACTTAATCTTGTTTAAGCGTGAGACATTGTATTTCCAGAGGAGAACGATAAAAGGAAAGTGGTCACTTCCTCACAGCTTAATAAGCACTTGTTCAGGTGTTTGTGGGAAACGAACTTTCCCACGCTCCGACGAGACAAAATTAGTACATGATGATTGCATCATCAAATTACAAATCTCCAAATGGAACTGTCCATGTAAATTGATCAAGAAGCACTGACCATTCTCTGAGTCTTAAACTGAGTGTCTGACAAACTTCATTTGTTTTATCTTGCTTTTACAGAGTCTGAGGT
Organism: Duopalatinus emarginatus; assembly: GCA_028565595.1. Lineage (NCBI taxonomy): Eukaryota > Metazoa > Chordata > Actinopteri > Siluriformes > Pimelodidae > Duopalatinus > Duopalatinus emarginatus. The sequence goes on along the minus strand of JAOVVF010000017.1, from coordinate 6,620,324 downwards.
GTCACAGAGAAATAATAAAGTGTTAAGCTTTATAGTATTATATTTAAGTAAACACTGGCAATGCAGCCTGAAAGAAAGAGAAAAGCCACGTTGGTCAGTCCCATAGTCTTTACATCAGAGTGAAGGTCAGGGGAAAGGTAGGATTAAGTCATTTTGCCAGTAAAGATACCGTCACCTACAACACCCTAAAGTAGAGGTGTTTTCTTATTTGGCTAGCTTGATAAACCGTTCTTTAGCACATAAGGACAGACTAGATCTAAATCTACATTCACACTAGCAACCAACATATGAACATGTAAGCATGTACTGTATACTTGTAACAGAATTACAATTCTGTAACATATTTTGTTATACACTGTACGGCCAAAGGTTGGTACAATGCTGGCAACGAGACATTTAGAACACAATTGTAGAGCATGTCTTTGTGCTGCAGCATTATTATTAGTAACGAGACCCAAACGTGTTCCAGACAAATCTGCATAGGGATTTTCAATAAGCACACATGGATGTATGACCAGGTGTCCACAAACGTTTGGCCACATCGTGTATTAATATAAGAATAAACATGATAAGGTTTGCAATTTTAGAAGGATAATCAAAGATGTGATTATGTAACGCAGATCAATGAAAAACTAAGGACAACTTAAAATTTCAACAAAGACTTCTTTCATAAACGTTAAACATGTTTTACTACAGAATGTTTCAACACGTCAATGAGTAGACATTTCTCAGCACCTATTAGCCAGGCATGTTATTCATCTTAGATGAACATGCAACAAAACTGCCGTACCAGTCAATGTGAAGCTGTTACTACAGAAAAAAAAACATACTACACTATAGCACATACTGTAATCAGCACATTAATATAAACCTGTGATTTGAATTAACAGTTGCAGTATTGACAGAGCTGCTGTTATCAAACATTAATCAACACCCTCTGACCTGGTCAGGACTGAGAATTCAATAGTTAACTGTGTTTGTGTTAAACTGACAAATCCAACTGGTTTTTCTGAGTATTTTTCTGCTCTCAAGCCTTAGCTGATTTTAGTTCCAAATAAAATAATCTCTAGTGTAAAAACAATATAATACACATGAAATATAGAACTGCTTTGGCTACTGTGGTTTATGTGTAATTATGCAAATTATGAAACATACTTACAATATTCTTTTACTCACTAGACTATGTATATCGGTCAACCAGGATGCATTATAATAAGGCTTTTATTCTCTCCAAAAAGCACTATAGGACTATAACCATTATGAAATGACAATACTATATGGTACTAAATGCTGCTTTAAAAGATGTGAAAATATTATTAGTCGCATTCTTCACTGCGTCCTAAACATCAGCTGTCCAGCGCATAGGGATAGCGATGATTAGGCACTGAGGGAGTACTCAGGCTGACGAGCAATAATGAGAAGTAATGGCTCTCCATCATCTGCATTTAAAAGGGGCCCAGAGGTCTACCAACAGATTAGACGTCTCTGTCACCATGTTTTATTCATCACTCGGCATGGACACTAGGGATACATCCCGCTTTTCACCCACCGAAACATGTGTTCACACATGCAATTTATATCGTTCATCATGTTCCATCATTTACCAGCGTGTAACAAGCCTCTGCAGCAAAGCACTTGAGGTGTTAATACAAAGGAGTAACTATCCATAGACTGGTGTCAGAATCCTGACTGGTTACTGTTCTTTAAAATAAAACATTCAAAGCATGACATGCGGCAATCATGGTATTTCTGATTAGACAAGTGGAAGAACAAAGACATGCCAACAAAAGACTTAACAGCGTACACCGGGAAAGGCAGACGGCACATTAAATCCATCCTGATGTCTTTGTTATTTTTGAGGATCAACACAGAGCTCTTGTGAGCATCTGTTCAAACATCACTCATAAAAAAAGAAAACCTGAACACACCTGCTCCTGTACGTCCTTGCACAACAGCACATCTGTGCTATATTTCAGTCGAAATTATAATGGCTTACAGTATAATATTGTTGTAATATTATATTATTCCTCTCATTAGTTTACTTGTTTCGCATGTTTTGTGTTCTAGATTCACATACATACTACACTGGTGCTATTTAATCTATATACTTAAATTAATACACTGCTATTGTCATATTACCATTTCTTAAATCTTATTATAATAAGGCTTATAATTATGGTGCTATAGTACTTAATTTTATCCATATGATATTCAAAAATGTTTACAGCTACATGTACTTATAATATCCAAGTTATTACATATTGGATATTTGGATCAAGCATAACTTGGGTTGGTTCTTGATCTGCTCTTAGATGTTAAGTGTGCATGTACTGTCTAGGGTAACATTATTTTGTATTTGTTTTATTAGCCTCTTATGAATTGTGGTCACATTATGGCTTTGACCTGCTTGAATAACGTTATATTATGTCTTGATTAATCTCAGTTTCTTTCTTCAGTGTTTTGTCAGTTTAATACGCTATACCATTATTTTGTCTACACATCCTGTCCGTAGCCATCACATCATATCTGTGCCTTGTCCATGTCACTTATGTATCTTGTCATGCGAGAGAGATTGTTATGTCTTGGCTGGTCCAGAGTGTACTGATCGCTCCCCAGTGACCGTTGGCCACCTGCTCCAGTGTGAAACAGCTGTGGAGGCGCTGCGGCCTCAATCTGTCTCTGATTAAGCTCAGTGTCCGTCTCTCCCCCGATTTTCTTCAACACAAGCTAGCCACTGCTTCACCAATGCTCTGTCAAGCCTCATTAGCACAGGGAGTCTGGAAATGCGGATGTTCTTGACTGTCAGATCCCTGTCTTATTAGGGACATTAATAAAATCGGACTTTGGTGTTTCTTAATAAGCGATAAACAAATTGCGGTTTCCATAGCAGAACTCATATTATATTTAAAAGTTAATAAGATTTCCTAAACAAGTAGCATCCTAAATCTATTTCCAACTCTCCCCTATCTCGCACAAGATATGGTCCTTATCTCTACACCAAATTTAATTCAATTATGTTCATTTCCGATCATTTCCGTTCATTTTTTGTATTCTCCTACAAGACAAATTGTTTTAATCACATTAAAAGCACTCTTGGACAGAGAAAACATTATGAGGTCAATATCTTTACCAGTTAGTCAGTGTAGAAGCTACAAGGAAAAGAAAATATTTGTCATCTCAGAGAGTTTTTTCTTGCCACCTTTGCCTCTGGCTTTCTCATTAGAGATAAAAATTTATATATAAATGTCAAATTTATAACCAGATTTTATATTTGTATAAAGCTGCTTTGTGACATTGTCCACTGTGAAAAGTGCTATACAAAACAAAAGTGAATTAAGTTGAAAATACATGTGCCATGGTGATACTGATTGCTTTTTGTTGACTTTGGGAGTCCCCATACTGTCAGACAGTTTTAGCCATGGAGCCAGATTAAGGGCAAGCACCAATAGAGGAACTTGCATCTCCACATGATGCATACCTTTCTAGCTTTGAAGCTGTCAGCAGGGGGTTGTGGTACACTTAGTGAGGTGAATGTTCACACTGTGCCTAGTCTGGGCTTTAATTATCTTAACTGAGGGAGAAACGGCTTTTCTCTCCTCTTGTACGCTTTCAGAGATTCCAGCACTAATACTCTTTTCCTAACAGTGGCTTTTTTAAACAGACTTCTTTCTCTGGAATCAGTGGGTTGAGGTAAGAACCATTTTCAAACACTACAGCAGGCATTGTTTAAGTTTTGCCTAAGCATATTACAAAGGCACTGAGGAGGTTAAGCTGTTCTCTAATGATGAATGTTTGGGCTTAGGGAGCTGGATTGGACTATGGACATATGCTGTTCTATGCCAGTGGTGCCAGTGACATCACAGCAGCTCACATACTGTAGGTTTCTGGGTAATAAAAGTGTAGACCTATACGTCCTGACTTCCTTGTCTGGGAGTACAACTGTAGTTGACTGATACGTTGATGAAAGGCACAATTCTAGACCAAAGTAGATGAAGAAAGAAGGTGAGAAAGAGAGAGAGAGAGAGAGAGAGAGAGAAGCTAGGGGGTGGCTAAGATGCCAAATACGCTAATGAATAGGATCTGTGTGTATTAGCTGAGGATGAGGCCAGCCTGCAGCTTGAACCTCCATGTAACCCATCCATTTTCTCACAAACAACCCCACTCCCACACCATGTCTGAAATCACTCATTCAAATATCCGGCAAAAAACAGTCAAGACAAGGTATTCCCACACAGGTCAACGAATACCACAAGCATACATGGAACATATTGTGAGAAATACAGCAGGCACGAGCGGATGAGACCCTCACATTTGCCAGGCTTCTGTCTAATGTAACAGAAAAGTGCAGCACTCACTCTGCTGAAGGAAGATCACAAGTTTGAATCCTGATGAAGCCATAGGCATTCAGAACTGCTTGTTCTTCTTTGTCATTCATGAGCAACACTATCTGCCATTAGGCATCTTTGAGCTAATGTATGCTAAGGAGGTAGAAAATGCTTCTCTGAGTGTTCTGCAGTTTTAAAAATACAGTGACTCACTTCAGAGAAAGCAGGTGTCTGTCTTCACTTAGCTGATGTGTGACAGGAAAGGGAATGGGAAGTGGCAAAGGACCTGATTTCAGTTTAAAAAAATCCACCAGTACAACCCTACTAGTCTTTCCTGGGTTTACACTGATCTGACTGCCACACTGGCCAGATAAAACCAAAACACTCTCAGTGACCATATCATCACCAGGCAGAAGTTATTAACTTGACTTTAACAGGAATATCTGTACCTAATGCTGATAGACCAGAATTCAACGTACTTAAGGCTTGAAAGTAAAATCCTAAAATATACAATGCCTTTGTGTGCTGAAGCTCAATCCACTCAGGTGGTAGACCTGCTAGGAGTAATTGGCAGGGTGAGAGAGCCAAAAGACTACCAGCATGGTGCCCTTAGCTAACAGTCTGCCAGTCAAACATAATTGACATGTTGCATGACAGAGTCTGTATAGAGAATAGGAGGAGCAGGACAAAGGATGGTGATCTATTCTGGTAGCCCTATATTTCTTTTCTCTGTAAAGAAAAAGCGAAAAAGCTGAGTGGAAAAAATAATTTAATGTTAGAGTGCACACACGTGCACACACACACACACACACACACACTTCCCTCAGTATGAGACAAGACTTTTAGTCCCGCTCTCATGTGTTTGATCAAAGCAGATCTCGTCTGCAGACACAATAGAGAAACACTGTCATCAGCAGAACACCTACAGAAACTATTACAGATGAGAAATGCACATAGTGGGTGCGCATTAGCTTTCATTACACACACACACACACACACACACACACACACACACACACACACACAGCTAATACAATACTCTTGCTGGAGTCTCTTGATGAAGTTTGTTGTTTGAAACTCATGTGGCTGACATGATTTCAGATTATTACTCTATGCTTCCTCTATTCTTAACAAAAAAAACCAACAATTTTCTTGTTTCATTAGTTAGTGTTATGATTAGATTCAGGCATGGCATTAATTAACTTTACTCATAATTATGGCTCAATGCATGTGTTTGTCTGTGTGTATATGAGAGTCATTACACAAGTGAACAAGCTCTACACAGCCCCCTGCTGGCTCTATTAGTCCCATTAACCAAATGTAACAGTGGATCAGCATCTCAAGACATAACAGATCCAAACCAAGATCAATATATCAATATCAATATAAACCACACAATACCAACATTTTCATAATTCATACATGCGTAAATGTGTTGCCCGAAAACAAAATAAAAGCGCGCGAACAAATCCAGTCTTCTTTAATTACATTTGTTGTTTTCTGTATGTTTCATGTGTTTTATCTTCATTAAAATCTTCTGATCTTTCTTACACATGTTGGCACAACCAAAGAACAATGAAACTTAAACTCAAGATAAATAGCAACAATCAAAAAAGCAGAAAAAAATCTCTATAGTTATAAAGTGGTTTCATGTTAACTATAAATACAGACTAAAGTGAAACAGACATTATATGACGAATGTCATATTTTTTCCCCTCATGGACATTTACACATTACATCATCATCATCATCAAAAACTGGGTAAACAAACTTCATCCTTTAACACCCATATAACCACAACAAGAGAATTGCAGGGTCTTAAAACAGCATGCAATATTAAGTGTCACTGGAGGACATCACCAGACCATCAAATGAGAAAATATTTTAAAATACAATATTAGTCCATACAACAAACAACAACAAGAGTCTAAATTGAAGCTTTCTACATTTACACTCTGCTGGTAATCTAGCACCGATTCACAAATGTTTATACCAAATGCACAAGTGAATGAAAGTCAGTTACCCGACACACTTCATACAGTAGTTTGTATCGCTCTGCTGGCTTCTGTAAAGTACAGAGGCTGCATCCCATGATGAAGAGTTCACACCATCCAGCCTTCCTTCTCACAGAGAGCAGTAACTCTTTATGCTCTCTCGCTCCTTTCTGAGCTTCTCCCTCACCGCTCTCCCTCACTACAGAAGATTTATACACACTCCACAATACAGTGGTCACTGTGTGTGAACATATCTAAGTGTGCAAGTGTAGTCATTTCCTGCTCTCTCGCTCTCTCTCTCTCTCTCTCTTTTATGCTTTTATACCACTAACACACGTCTGCTTATGCACACCCACTCATGCATATGAAGCACCGGATTCATTGAATATTCATAAGGAGGATGAGCCACAACGACCAGGGGAGGAAATTATAACAAGCAAAAGAAATTTATTAACAATCTCTCTTTCAACATAACCACAAAATCTTTGCTTTGCCTTTCCTCTGATCAGAGGATTCCTGAGATCAGATAATTAAATAAAGCAGATTATTTCCATTATTATATCACTACAAAAATAAATCCATTTGAACAGACAGGAAATACCTGTTGGGTGTTTCTATTGGCAAAATGCTATATATATATATATATATATATATATATATATATATTGAGCTAGTCATGTTTTCAGTGATCTTTAATGCATTTTCACACAAAGACAATCCAGCAGCCGGCTACTCCACCACTTGCTCCCACTAATGGCTTGGCCCATAACCACACAGACAGACTGAACTGTTCTCTGCCTCATCAGCAAGGCATGTAGTACACTGCCAGACACGGCCGATTGATGTGAAACAACATAGCCTTCTGAGTAGCGTTCGCTCATTCATTGCCTCCTCTCTCCGACGCCACGTTTAACAAAAGGATAACGTAGACCTGGCACCTTCCTGGCACTTCACTCTGGTGCCACTCAGCCAACCATAGGTAAACTCCAATTAGAGAGCAGTGGCATAGAGCCAGACAGATTTACTTGTACACACACACACACACACACACACACACACACACACACACACACACACATCTTGCTATTCTTGTGAGGGCCTTCCCGTACAAGAATTAATGAACTAATTAATGCTGTGCCTTAACTAACCTTAACCTGAAACATAACAATGTTACAACCTTTTGGTTATTTTTTAAACATTTTTAACAACAAAAAACCCAATGTCCCCATTGGGACCAGTCCGATGTCCTGACAAGGTCAAAATAATCAGATTCGTGTGCTTGTGGGAATCTAAAAACATGGACCACACACACACACACTTGTGGACGACGTTCTTTTCAGCAATGTCACACAATTACCATCAGTACAATTACAATGTTAATTACAGGTCTGCGTGTAAAATCATTTAAAATGTCAATGCAGACTATTATATATATACTCCAGACTAATTCTATGCCATCTGTCACCTGTTAACTGCTGATCTTAAAATTACATGTGAACAGGTGCATCACCTCCACCTTGAAAACCAATTATCTCTAAATGTGGTTTTTGGGAAGCCACAATCCATACAAATGGCTGGTTAATTGCTTAATTCTGTTAAAATTTCACCAAAGTGGTGGTATCTTATTAGGGTGAAGAAGTAAATCTCAGCATAATTCACCATTTGCAAAATCCTCAAGTGAGTGAGCAAGGGCAATCTGGCATGAGGCACATTAATGTGTTATAAATAACTAAAGAAAAACCTGACTCGACTTCGACTGTGGTTTGAAGTTACCCATGTCCCTCTGGCCCCTGTATTAGTTAAACGAATGAACTAGTGGTGTAACAACCATCTAAGTTGATGCATAGAGAACTAATGGCAAAAGACCTGGCATCATGGATGTGATGCATGAATGTGTATATTCACCTGTTCCAACATTATCTGCATGATTCCTCTGTGTACACTCCTATGCTGTAGATGGCAGCATGGGCTGTAAGCTTTTTGCCTTCTGCCAATTAAAGCCTTTTTTCAGCCTTTTGCAAACAACATTGTGTAAAATAAGATATGAAGTGATGTGAAGTGATTTAAAATTATGGACAAATATTCTTTATTTAGTAAAAAGCCAAAATTTTAAACTAGATTGGAACACATGGAGTATGAGGCAGAATGAAACCTCTTACACTGGACATCAGCCATGGATGGACACTTGATGATGGAATAATAATATTCCCAGTAATGCCTCATCTACCTAAAGCTACAGATGCTTGTGAAATAGATAACCACTACAAAAAAAAATCCATTGGTCACACAACCAGGTCAGCAAACAACAATGTTGCAGCTAGACAGCTAACGGCCACGGTGTCCAACTTAACATTCCATACATGCCATTTTATTTTCACACTTTGTGTGCCAAAGATATCATTGGGTTGTGAATTCTTTCCTCTGCTGGATGTATGAGGTTATCACTTGAGGAAATATTATTTCAGACAGGGAGGCTAATATGGTCTCCACCCTGGATGGCCCCTAACACCTCCGTAGACAGGAAACAAGGCTTGCCAGAGAACAGTTCTCATACCTGTCTCCCTTACATGGGCTAGGATGATGGCCAATGTGACACTCTGTGTGTGTTTTAGAGCTAGAGGTGGGATTTCCTGAGGCTGAGGCCAGATGTTTCCATATTAGCAGGTTTAGGTTTCTAGGTCTCCAGTGTTCCCTGTGTGTGATAGAGATGTGACCTAAAACCCTAAATCCAATAATTTCCAGAGATCCTGCTGTCCTTTTAGCATCTCTATCACCACTGAGTGTTTCTTTTACTAGTGAGATCAGATGATGTTATCAAGGCTTGTTGAAACCAACAGAATTACCATTGTTGAAATACAATACATAAAAAAAAAAAAACTGTCCAAGTTATTGTCCTACTGTCCTTGGATAAATGGGTACGTGGTAGTTTTTGGGCCAAGGAAACATTGTGTTTATGTGTGAAAATAATCAGACTCTCTGTATTCTCACAAATTTAAACCTATTTAGATGCAAAATACACTATAATTACACATATTCTACTACAAACTCTTACCATCACAAAACTACAGACCAGTCAGTATGAAGCCTAGCATGTGTTTCCCCCAAGACTTCCCTGAAGCCATCACATATTTTTCCAACTACTGCTCTTGCTTTATCACAAGGCAGTTACACTTGGAGGAAAGGGCTGTGTACACTCTTATACATAAATGAGCTCGATGCTACCCATGATTGGCTAGTTTCTCTCTAATTGACAGGGGAAAATATAACACAAACCCTCCCACCCAGAGAGCACAACCATTCTTCTCTCTTGAACCCCTGGGCATGGACGCCTGTGTGACCGCTGCAGAATCATCTGTGTTCCTTAGCAGCAATGGTTATTTCTTACACTCTGGTCCATTTCTCATCTTATATCAGATATGCATCTTTACCATCATTCCACCACCACTGCTGAAGTGGTAGTAACCACCGAAAACTTGAGGACCACAGCAGATGTCTTATAACTAGCCATTAACTAGCAGTATGATCTCTGCACACTGGGCACACAAACATGTGAATCGGTCTCCCAGTGGAAATAATGAAGGATTAAGCAACGTCAAAGGAAAACATAGGAAGGCATTCTAGCTGCTGGTGGTGGGAGGGTTTATCTATAGGAGGACAGCCGCTGCTTTATCCCCACTTTAATTAAAGCAGCATGGGCAGTGACCCCTCGTGTCTGGATATTTGTTCTGATATGCCATCCATATTCATGGGCCGGTCTTAGTTAAAACCACACGCTGTTGCGCCACAGGCACAGCCTTAGCAGTTTGCTATGCTGTTATTTTACCTGCCACTACAAAGGGGTCAGCTGCCAGATGCATGCTCCTGAAAATACACACAATACACTGTCTGAATCTCATGCTACAGTTATATTAACCAAGTCAACACTGATAATGTAATGCTACTAAAAGCATCAATTCTGTAACAGAGGGCTTCAAACAGTCTGGCCAATATCAATAATAAAGTATGCTAAAATCTCAACAGTCACCTGTCCATTAATGGTTTTAGAGATTCTGTGTCTCTGCCAGTCTAACCTTGCCTACCTCTATAAACTCTAAGTGCTTGAGGGAAACATGCTCTATAATGTGGCTCCAACTGTGCACTGGAATTTATCTTTCTGTTTAATACACTCTGTAGAGATCAGAGTTCAGACTCCAGTTAATAGAGCCATGACCTCAACATTTCAGCCAAACACTAGAGGAAATGCCATCCTATCTATCTCTTTGAGCTACAGCGAGACCAAGAGACTAAGAGCGCAGACAAACAGATAATTAACATTGGTCCAGGTAAATCACATGATCAGAGTGGATGTAAATCTGACAAATCCACATTGTGGGAGAGGGACTTTTTACTGTAATGAAATGGCTAGACTATTAATGCACACTGACATGTCTGTAAAGATATGCTCTCTCTGAATTATAATGTCACATGGATGCTTGGCGTAATCAACAGTATGAGTTCTGCACGTATCCTCAGATTTATTCCCATGTTCAGTCAGCACACATTTTACATTTACAGCATTTAGCAAATGTTTTTATCCAGAGCAACTTACTAAAGTGCTTAGTCAATTACTTAGGATATCTGAATCTACTGCAGCTAGAACAGGATTCAAGTACTTGAAGCCAGAATAATGCAAGAAATTAGCCATACAGTATCAAATATAAAACTTACCAAAATCCAAAAACCAATAAATACAATTTGCAAATACAATATTCACTGATCGATTAAATGCTAATAAAACAGATAGCCAGCATGTCTTGGATGACAATTCAAGTCAAGTCAGGCTGTACTTGAAGCATGAAGTGCTCTGGGTATGGATCTGACTTTGACCACTGCCATCAGGTAGGGAGGAGCCGGACCATTTTTGGCTCTGTGGGCCAGCGTCAGGGTTTTATATCTGATGTGGGCTGCTACAGGAAGCCAGTGAAGGAGACAGAGCAAAAGTGTGAAATGGCTGAACTGAAATGGATGGCTGAAATTTTACAAAGAAGCACTTTGCATCTTTCAACCAATCCAGTTGCGATACGGTGGTATATTCCAATGTTGCAAAATAACATCGTTATTTTGGGCGATTCATAGCTAATCATGGCATTCAGCCATGTAATCATTGTAATCTACAAAACAACCAAGAATAACTACTTAGCTTTTACTAGAATATTATAGCCATATTTATAAGGTCTGATGCAGAGTGTTGGAGGTTGCAGTTGTGGTGATCACAACAACCCGTAATCAGCTATCAAATTCTTATGCATAGGCTTAGTTACAGTAACTGGGCTCAGATTTGATCTGTTGGTGGAAAATGTAATAAATGTCCTTGATACACATGTAAATTATGATTCGAATATTTGAGAAGGTCTTAAAATAAATCTGTAGTGAAAGGTACATTCAAGGGATACTTTTCTGCAAACACTGCAAGTCGGGATCAGAGGTAAATGGAGAAAATGTAAGAAAATGTAAGAAACATTTTGATGGTGCTGTGCTGAATGATGATCCAGTGGGAAATGCATAACCAATTTGTGATCAATCCTGGTAACTGCAGAACCTATGTAGAAACACCGAACGAAGCTTCATGCTTGAATGAGTAGGTCTGAGCTACATTCAAACGTTTCCCACAAAAAAGAAAAAAGAAATCACAGAATATGAAGAAGCGCCAGTGATAAGCTGTCAGGAAGAAAAGAAGATAGGAGTGGATTTAAATGTAGTTAAATAAATTGACTGAGGTGATGAGAGAGGTGGCACTTAGCCCAGGTAAGTGTATTTTGACTGACTGGCAGCGCTAATATGTCTTTAGTCTTAGTGTTTCCAATGAACACTGATTCACCCCTGCTGGTTAAAGCTGCATGAACATCTATAATAAGGGCATTAAAATCAGGTCCTAACCTTTGCCACAATAAGCCCTCTTTTCACCCGACTCCAGACGGCTATGGTGAAGCCTAATAAAATCCTTTTTACAGTTCATTATCCAAATGCCATGACAGTCCTCTAGCCAGCTAACTTATGTGGCTTGTCAACGCTAGCTATTAGGCTGGATATTAAACGTGTTCATATTTCATCTGTCAGCCTTAATGAGATAGAAATGGGGCTCATTTTGTGGGAAGAAGAGTGCTGGACACCTTTTCTTTCTGTCAGGCCTGGGAAGAAGCCAGGTTTTTGGTGGCTACAGCATGGATTTTAAAGCAAAAGACTATGGTTGAGGAAATATTTTGTTGAAAAAAGCATACAAGTTAAAGGAATAATGGATCATTCATAGTGTGCATGTAATTCCCAGTTAAACCTTGGAATTTAGTTTATATAAGTTGTAAAATATAAACGGCATAAAAGAAAAAAACAATAAGCTCTTTAGCTCTTTTAATATAAGCTCTTTTAGATTGTATTATATACATTTGTACAGGTGCACCTTGTATTGCAGAGGTTTAGTTTCAAATTTTACCTTTACCACAGACTGCTGGCTTTAAACAAAAAAAATGATTTACATTACAATTAAGAACTTATTCATAGACATTAATGGTTTTGCTGTATTATATTAAGAAATCGTGTGTAGTGCATTAAAAAAACACTGATGACACTCTGATAATTACAATTCAGTCAGTTATGTGTTGTAACTATACACAGTTGATACAAATGTGCAGCCCTTTCACAATCCTGACACTGCTGATTATCTAAAATGTTCAAGCCTTATCAATACAAATCCCATTAGCACATGGAATAAATTTGATTATCCAGCCAACTAGCATGACAAAGTCCAATTTTTCACATCTCCAGTTCCCATGTGTCACCCTTTCTGCTTAGACACAAAAGAGTGTTTTATAATGGCAGTCCCTAATCTATTTAGTAAAAGATATGAAAAATACATTTGTAGAAGCTGGCTATTGAACTCATTTAATCGATGATCTAATGAATAGCCATGCTAATGGTGCGCATAGCAACTGCTAGCATACTTCAGGATGTGTACAGAGAAAGAGTAGTGAGGAAAGGGTTAAATACTAATTGATTATCCACATGGACTTAGGCCTGTTTAATGTATAGATGTATGATTTTACCGCAGACCAGAAAATGAACATGTTTCGTATGAACGATTCAAATAGCACAACAAGACTAGTAAATTTCATCTGAGAGCCATTTCAAGAGGCTTCTCAAACCGCAACAAAAGCTTGTCAATACAAGATCATTTGGGAGCCCCAAATAACCACTCAGGACTCTTTTAAAAAGAGCAAAAACAGACACAAGGTGCACTTAGCCACAGTAATTTCTCTTCCAGCCTGGGTTATTAGCCTGACCATTATTCTCTGGTAGCTGTTTCCCTCAACATGGCTATCGAAAGCCTTCTGTTTGTTTGTAGATAATTCCGTCCTCCTACCCTAGTTACAAGATGGAGAATGAAAAGAAAATGGACATCAGGACTTTTCTTTCTCTTTACTATAAAAAGACCACGGGCCCTGTAATTTTGCTCCAATTCAAACTGCATTTGCACTGGAACACTGCTGCTATCAATTTTTGGAGCACAATGGCTAAGCTCAATTAGGAAAGACACCATGAATCCATTAAGCTTGGCCAGGAAAGCCTGCACCATTTTTTTTCTGGCCAGACAACGAGACAAGGTAGACCAGGGGAAAAGAGCAGGGTGTGCTCTTTAATCATCACATAAAACCAATATAATAAAACTTTAGGCTGTATGTCTGACCAAAACTTGACCCATCATCTTGTTTTTAAAATGCATATATACAATAAAGCAGAGAAAAACACTTTAAGCCAAGTTTGTAAAGGCTACTCGAAAGGTCAGTTTTTTCGGCACATTTAAGTGTAATCCTTGAAACATGTTCACAGACCAGAAATCGGCTAGTTAGCTAAACCAATCACGATACTTCCTACTCGCAAAAGACATCTACAATGAACAGAGCTCCTGTGCGCCCAATGATAGAGAGCCCACAGCAGCAGGGCCACTAGCACTCAGGTACCGGACTGCTGGTGAAATCGATGGGTGCAGTAATGTGAGAATGAGGAAATCAAACTCTTCTTCTGGCACACCGCCCACCCCCACCCCGCTGTCCATAAAATAGGACTTGGTATTGCTATTGCTGTGTCTCTACTTTTAAATGTATTGAGCTCTAGTCGGTCATGGCACCGAGTCTGTGTATTTAAAGTACTGGTTTTTAGGAACAAGGTGGGGGACAAAACTTGACAGCATAATTGTATGGAAGCACACATCAGCATAAACCAGCTGACTATGATATGCTGGATCTCATTATATTATTAGGATTTAAAAAATAGTATTATAAGAAAAGCTTTTTTGTTTGCTTTTAGAAAGCATAAAATTTTTATAAAACATCATATTACTATATATGGATGGACTGGAATGTTATTGATTGTAAACATTTCCAAAACTGTTCATAAATCTCTAGTGCACATTTTACTTCTCCTGTCACTCTGATATATTAATTCTTTTCTCTTCAACATTGGCTTATCTAATGTGCACTGAAGCACATCCTTCCTTTTTTCCTCCTCATGATGTGTTTTCAATTACCATTACCCAGACCCACAAAAGCAACCTGTGTGCTAATTCAATAAACACACAAAAGGGCCAAAGGATGGGGCAAGCCCTCCCATTGTCATGGTAACGGTTGACTGACAGTGCTTGTTCTGCGCCTCTCCCTTGGCTCCCTCAGTGGCAAATGCTTACTTTGTACATGTCACTCAACTGTTGACACCAGGGCCCTGCATCGCCTAGTGTGTGTGTGTGTGTGTGTGTGTGTATGAGAGATGAGGTAGGGTGAAAGGGCTATGACCATGACCCCTTCTCAGCAGGACATACCATTAACACAGACCCACAGGAGAGACATTTGCCAGATGGTGTTCCCTTTTCTTAGTTAACAAATTCTTCAGAACCAAGACCGCAGTATACAAGCTGCAACTAAAATGGTAGCATTTATAGTATTTAATAGCCTATCGAATGACTGTGAATATACAGTAATCATTTAGCAGCAGATTCATACTATTTTAGGATCTACTGAAGTTCACATTTCTATGCAGCTCATACTCCATACCATGCTCACTTATTTAAGACTTTCTAAACCTGTAATAACTGTATTACAAGACTTAATATGCTGAAGATTAACTTCTGTCAAAATGCACAGCCCGAGAGACTTGATATACAGGGGCACTACGACACAGAGCGAGTTAGGCCTTGATAGAAAAATAATTACAGGCTGCAGGGAATTAACAGACCATGACTGCTGGTAATGCAAGCAAATATTTCAAATCTTCTCAATATTCAACAATCAATACAACAAACCCAGAGAGACTATGGACAATATTGAGCGCTGGCTTCATGCAAAACACTTGAACGTGGGTCGATCAGGATTTACTGTCAGCTACAATAGTTACTACAGTAAGACATTATTCAGATAGGTCTATTATTATTGTTTAACTTTGGTTGGTGCAGCATTCCAGTTTTAATCAATGCATATTTAGAGCCACATTATAGGGTCACTAAGAAGATTTGGTGACTAAAGTCCAGAAGTTAAAGATAGTTACTCATATTTAGAGTTGGGTTATGCAAATGACTTTCTTCTTGTTGGTTATTCTGAGGTTGCCAGATTTTCCTTTGAAGTTTTGGAGAAAGCGGTTTTCAATAGTTTCAATTTCTAAACCAGCATAACTATGCACAAGCCCCGCCTTTAAGCCTCCTAAGAAATAGGGATAGAAAATAATGACTTATGATGATTGTGCCTTTTACTTCATTCGCTGTCAAATTGTTATATCAGTATAACACTATAGATTCAATAAAGGATGATACGCATTGAAATAAACATCTTATAGGAGTCTAATATATCATTTTGTATTGCTGCATTAATCCCCCCATTAAATCACATTTGATATTGTGCTATTACAGTAACTCGGCACACAACTTAACGAAGCCATAAGGTCAAGACAACATGCCCATGTTTTGAAGGTTAATCTGATCTGCTACAATTACAATTAATAAGTTCATCCATAACTTATCAAGTCAAGTGGTTTTTATTGTCATTTCAACCATATATAGTGGTGTACAGTACACAGTGAAACAAAATAACATTCCTCCAGGACCAAGGTGCTACATAGGTCAATAGACTACACAATACAATACAACATAATGTGCATGTGTGCAATGACGCAAGACAATTTACAATATGTACGCAAGACAATATACTTCAAATACACAAGACTCATTACAAGACAATAAACAATAAATACAAGGGAGGGGAAACACTGCAGTGAATTATTCAATCCTTGAAATAATTAGTCCCTACTTTATCTGTATGATTTAGCAAACAAATCTGGCGTTTTTCTCTGTGGTAGTTTTTAAAATACTATTTCTAATTCTTGTACAGATGTACAGTGTTGTGCTATGTGTACAAATGGCTGTTCTTGGAGGGTTTACTTGAGCTGACAGTGAAAGCTAGTATTCTGCATTTTTATTTTGAATCCAACAGAGTTAAAACAGTGAATGTTGTCACTATCAAATAATTACACACACAGCACGTCTGCAAGACACCCTCATTATATGAGTCCATTTTTTTCATCCTCCCTCCTTTCCTACTTTTTCTAACCTCTGTCTTTGACTCTGGGTATGAATAGGGAATTTGCAGCAGTCCGCCCACTCGAAAGCGTCAGTATCCCAGACTCACGTCTTCTTTTTAATATCTTAAGCTTCCTTTGATGGATTTTTCCACATGGTTAATTTGTATAAAAAGAGAATTTATTCACAATGGCAGCTCAGGTGGTAATTTGCCTTACACTGTGATTCTAATTGGCTGTTCAAACTTCAGTTATAATTATTAGCATTGCAATAAAACAGCAGCTGTGTGTATGTTTGCGGTCGCTCTCTCTTTCAGTCTGTCTGTCTCCCAGTGGGGATTTGTAGTGCTCAGTGACAGTGGGACAGAGAGTGATGGATGCTCATTACTCCAAACTCCCTTCGCTTTCATGCTCCGTCATGCTTCACCACACACCAGCCGATAATGAGCCAAACAGGTGAGAGGGATTACAACACCCAAACACACACACACACACACACACACACACACACACACACACATACTCTCACACACAAGGAAGAGTGCACATAAGAACCATAACATCTGAACCAGATGAAAGCTCTTTGAAACAGCATGAGGAAAAAAAACATGTTGAAAATGGGACAAGCTCACATCTTCCAGAGATAGAGACTTGTAAGACACAAAACTAATCTCTACTGTCCAAAACACATGAGCAGACACTACGAAAGGAAAACAGCCAGAGCCACATCTTCTTTAAGTAGCAGCCGTGGCAGTAGGTTGTTACGGTGTGTTGCTATAACATCCTCTTCTTTGAAAGTGCTCTTGTTGGACGGTTGCTATTGCTATCCAACAAGAAAACACACCACATCAAACTAATCATCTATGAAGAACGCGAGTTCAAACACAAACCGAGGGGGTTAGTACAGCATGCTGAAACTGTGGTCTCAACACCAGATACGGAGATATAAAGTGCTTGTTGGGGTTGCAAGGTCTCAGCAAAATTTCTAGTCCAACTATATCTCAAAAAGCACAAAAATGACCTAAAAGCTAGTGCAGAATGGTTATGAGTACAGGAAAAGAGAGATCCTGTTTTTTTGGTTTGTTTGTTTGTTTCACCCTTGTATGGGGAACTGACTGTGGGTTGTTTTCAGTATCTGCAACAGAAATCATTTAAATCATTGACTGTTACAGAGATTATTTACTCAATTATCTCATTTCCCCTGAGAAAACAATGTACTGTATCTTACAACAAAAATGCTTCTGTACATCATAACCTGCACTTACAAGTTTCCTTTTTTTGTACAGCCATTGTTGGCAGAAACTATTAATTGTTAGACTTAATTTAAAATATTTGCTTTAAAGCTACAGCCATGAACGATTTTTAAACCACCCACAGCCTTATTCCAAACCAGCCCAATCTGGTGTAACACTATCCTGGCAACCTGGGTGCTTGGTGAAAAATATTTATCTTTCTGTCTTGTGAAACCAAAGAATTAAAAAAAAAAATTGCACTGTGCATAAACAGACGTACTATCGTACTAAATAACTTCTCTAAATCACACACAAACCTGATTAGTACCATATTTGTACATTTGAAGCATCTTCACAGAATCCTTAGAGAATATTTCTATAGCAAAACCATGTTGCTATAAGAAATATAATATAGCAAGAATTAAGTGCCTGGGTGAAAATATTACACATCTGCAGTTGCAAAAAGCAGAGCCTCCATTTTCTATATTTAAACAATAAAAAAAATAAATACTGAAATACTGATCACTGAAATCACCTTGCTGCTGAACTTCCCTAATGTGGAACCTTTTATAAGATTAAATGTTTGATCTTTTTAAATTCTTTAACATGTCTGATGCATGTCTTTAATAATTGGTAAAAGTTATCAGTGGAATTGGTGATGCTGTGTGTAGTGCACCTCTGGTAGTATCACCAACCTTTTCCTCTCTACAGGCCTGAGTCTCTGTTAGAGGGAGATTTATTGAGAGACAGAGTGGGATAGAGAGTTCTCTCAGGTAAAGAGGTGCTTCTGACAGATGGTAGCAGTAGATAATGTTGCAGAATGGAGTAGTGGAGTAAAGCAGAACAGCAGTGCTATGCAAATAGTATATGTAGTGGTTCTTCCCTCCCTCTGTATAATTCCAGCATAAGCACATCAGCGTATTTTACACACACACACACACACACACACACACACACACACACACACACACACACACA
>JAOVVF010000017.1:6583376-6598052 GCA_028565595.1 Duopalatinus emarginatus | reverse complement strand
ATATGTATGTGTGTGTGAGAGAGAAGAGAGAGAGAGAGAGAGAGAGAGAGAGAGACAGAGAGAGAGCAGTGAGGAAATGGAAAAACAGATGGAAGGCATTTGCTCATTTTGAAGAGAAGCCAATTATGATCATGTTATTGGTGAGGTTATATTTCCCCCTACAGGTAGAAAGTGGTACTACGCTTAAACTGACTAGTTAAAAGAGCAACATGTCAGATTATGCTATCCTGGAAAAGTGTGGCTTCTTATAGTGCCATGTTATTAATACCCTGTATGTATACATATGACACACAAACACCTATTATCATATGAAATATAACATTATAATATATATAATATATATATATATATATAAAAAATGAAACATACCAAGAGCAAGAGAATTTCACTTTGCATGAACATAATCTGTGCTAACAGTATTGGACAGGAGAGAAGCAGAGGTCCGGTGTTTACTCACTACATTCTACTGCATCTTATAAAGTAATCCTTGTGCATTCAAATAGACTTTACACACTTCATTTCTTCAGCCCCTGCTCCTCCTCTATCGACTGCTTGCATCATCCTGTGATCTATACACTGTGTGTCAAATGTTTGTGGATCATATGTAATGTTTGACTTTTGCTGTAGCCTCAAGCAATGCTAAAGATACTGCACTGTCTGTAATGAAACAGTCTGACTAGGCACCTGACCTAACCCCAATCAAACTGTTCTGGGAAAAACTAAATCGAAAGGTTGAAGAGAGGAAGGCTCTGTCGAGTCCGGCAAGACTCACTGCAGAGGAAACACCACGCAAAGAAAAACTGTTTACATGAACAAAG
The DNA here is from genome assembly GCA_028565595.1 of Duopalatinus emarginatus. Classification (NCBI taxonomy): domain Eukaryota; kingdom Metazoa; phylum Chordata; class Actinopteri; order Siluriformes; family Pimelodidae; genus Duopalatinus; species Duopalatinus emarginatus. Next base: position 6,597,234 of record JAOVVF010000017.1, on the reverse strand, counting down.
TGTTTGCAGCAGTTATAGCAACTGAGATTTTTTTTTTTAAGAAATCAATATATATATTGATTTATCCTGTGTGCACACTTAACACTCCACACCTCCAGTGTTGTGAGTCAGTATGTCTCCAGAGAGAAACAGGCTCCCAAAACACTCCACCATCTCCTTCTTCTGTCCTTAAAAACCTGCTACTGAAACTAAATATTACAGAAAAGAAATTCTTGCCATATGAGAGTGGTTAGTCTCTTTATCTACTTATAAATAAAGAAGGATAATGACACATTCTGTTCATCAATAAACCTTAAAAAACAACAACAGGAAACTTGTCATTTCCATTAAAAAAAAAAAAAAAAAAAAAAAAAAAAAAAAAAAAAACTGTCAGCATGGTTCATTTTCCATGCTCATTTTCTTAACCAGTGCTTAATACAAGTCACTAATTAGCCAGGCCCAATCAGTCTCTCGTTAGTTTTCTGGACAAACAAACAAAGAGATACTGTGAAGTGAAAATCAATCTCCACTTCCTCAGTCTGTCCTTCAGCCACAAAGACCCTCACAAGACAGAAGAAGGCACTATCAGGTAGCTACACTCGTAGGTCAGTGGTTTCATGGAAACATCTGATAAAGTTCCAGGGATTTACTACTAAGAGGAAAAGAAATCCATCTCCTTTTTTTAATTACCTGTTGTAAAGGTGTTTTATAGTCATGTTACTAATATCTTATAATATTAATATTATATGTTACATTAGTATATCAGATTAATATGGTAATACGTCTGATGATACATCATACCATAAACAATTCAGTAAATTCATGCCATCACTGTATCTATGTAAATCTATGTAAAAATGCATGATCATCCCCCTGTAATAAAAACTGTGGCTCTGCTATTTGTTAAAACTAAAATGCTCTGCTTGGCATATTGTTCTAATTTTACAATTAGCTACAGTCAAAGTCTTGATTACTTAATGATGTCCGATGCAGAATATATAAACAGAAATAAGATTGCTAGTTGAATAGAGAGTGTCTGAGCACTGAAAATGAGGTGTGTTGTTGAACCATCAAATCAAGCCTGCGTTAGCTTTGCCTGTGAAAAGATTTCTATTCAACTGAAAGACTCTCAAAGCTCACATAATGAATTGTATAGATATGGTGTAGTCTTCCTAAACACACACACAGCAGATGAAGTGACATGAGGTGATGAAGGATGATAAATGGCTTCATACTGCTGGTTTGCTGTACTTTACTACATACATTATAATACTACACTATTATAAAACCTGGCTTGAATACACAACAGTAAACCATTTACAAGCAAACAAGCTAAGGTTTCCTAATCAGAACGTAGCAGGCTGTTTTGTCAGATGCTACAGCTGGTGTTTACCCAACGTGTTGCAACTTGCTACATTCAGCTGAACGACAGACTGTACGTTCTCAAAGCCGTGGCCGGAGCGAGCTCTGTCTCATGGGAAAACCAGAGGAGTTTAAAACAGAGTGGAGGAGAAAGGCTGGTTTAACACAGTTGTGAGAGAGACGGTGATTCTGTACAGCAGGTCCACTAGGGGACACTGCTCTCCTCTGTTCTTGCACTTTTTTCCATCCTTCATCAGTTAAGGTCAGCTGGTGTCTTGGCAAGAACTTTGGGAGGCAGATGAATTTCTCTGGGCCTCTCTAAAAAAAAAAAAAAAATCCAGATCCACTCGAGAGTTTAGTAAGTCTTCTGAAACACTTCATTTATGACAGAAAGAAACTCTGCATGTTTCAATGAGCAAGTAAAAATGTCATGCCTCAGGAGCACAACTTGTCTCTGGCATTGAAATATTTATGTAAACTAGATTTATCCATACATTTACAGGTCAGCATTGAAAAGGCGACAATGGATTGTACCATAATGTAGTCCAGAAGTCAAATGACAGCAAGTTGGGCTTTATGCAATGCACAGTCACAGATTATATGGTTCACTGCTGACAAACCATAAACAAATAATGCTTCGCTTTCAATCCACTAACCTAGGGGCAGAAAAAAGGGCTTTAAGGGAGGAGAGGCATGGGAAAATAAAGGGATTAAAGCACTAAAGGTTAAAAAAATAAAATCCACTTGCGTCTACTAAACAGAAAGGAAATACTTGGGCTGTGCTGCACACAACATACGAGCAGCAATCCAAATATAATAAAAACTCTCTGTGTGTGTGTGTGTGTGAGAGAGCACACTTTCATGAGCCGGTTGCTCAACATCGGCCACCCAGTTTACATAAACACTCTGCCCCTCCAGCAGTACAACAACCACTCGGCTTTGTCTTGAGCTCTGAATTCTGAGAACGAGTGTGTTTATACATTCTGTGGCCACCATTTTAAACACACCTACCTACAGCGATTGACCATTTTATCAGGTTTACCTACCATATAGGACAGGTGTTCATTTGTGGCTGTGTACGTGGCTATGTTTGTCTTACCAGTTCGTTAACAGTGGAGGAGAAGTGCTGTCGGGTTTGCCGTATCCATGAATCTCATGCCAGTCACAATATTGTCTTAATGCAGTACGGAAAATAAAACTCTAAATGATATCTGGTCATTGGTGGTCATTTAGTGATTAGGAACATGGAAGATCAGGGACAAGACAGCGCTAACATTGTTCCTGTGCCTACCAAGGTGACCACTGAGTGTGTTTGTGTCTACACACGGTCAACAGAACACACTTAGCTAAGTCAGCATGTGGCACCAGAAGATTGTCCAGGCCTTTGCTAGCTGTTGGTGAGGTTTCTTAATGTTTGTCGCAACAGTGCTGGCACAATGGTGTGTGTGTGTGTGTGTGGCATGTGGCTGAGCCCATGCTGGGATTCGCTCGTGGCTGCAGCAGACAGAGGCTGGTGACCCAAAGTAAACAAGCCTCTTATCCTCTTGCACAAAGGGGCCTTCTGCCACAAATGACAGCCTCCAAGAACACCCCCCCCCCCCAATGCCTGTTCGTGTAAATGTGCATGTGTTCACTATGTAGGTCTCTTGATTTGCTTTTCTCAAACCCATCTTTTCTGAACGTGCATTCTGAACCACAAGTTCGGGCAAAAATTGTCCTCAGATGCTACAGGTTTGGATTAAAGCCCAGCTAAATGACGCCAACATACGATACAGTAACATCCGCTAATGTACTGCTGTTTCCTTTAATTAGACCAAGGCTTTGAGTTCTGATACTTTCACAGTCACATCATGCTTCTTCCAGACAGCTTATTTTGCTTTGAAACTAGTGTATGGTGTTCCTAGCAAAATCTGTAGTGCACATACTACACTTACAAAATCAATGTCATTTAAGACACTGTGTCCAATGCACTCCATGATTCTCCACGGCTTTGGACTTGAGGTTATTTTTTAACACCATATAACAGTCCTCTGTAGCAGTGACCCCTCTGATGTTAACCATTTCACACAGCCATGGCAGTTAATAATATACGACACTTGTGAACTAGGCCGCAGGTTAAAATGGCATGCTTAACACTCAACTTTCACGTCCTTAAAAGCAACCACTCGAGCAGATGAATGAAAGGTTACTACTGTAATTGACAGTAATCTTCTATAAGAAAATGCTTGAGGGAGAAAACGTAATCTATAATCACCAACCAGCAGACAATTGACAGCATACATGCCAACACTACTGTTCTCTGGGCAAAGATTTACTTTTGGTAAACACAGGCCTGAAAAAGTAAACAGTACAGGATAGCAAACATGCTTTTAAAGCATATATGTAGTGGCTACTGAGCTCCATCATTTAACCATTCATCAAATGTTAAAGTCCATAGACTAACGTTAGTCAAAGACCCACAAGAGCTTGTCAAAATAGTTAAGGAGTCTGTGGCTAGAATGCAAGAAACAAAGAGATGAAACAAAGTGGTTCTAGAGGTCATGGCTTAGAGGAACATTGCCCAAGAAGGTGCCTAAAGGTGAGATTTGTTAACACTAGGTGTTTAGAAGAAAAGCTAAACAGCACCTGCTGTTTTACTTATGATTAAGAATGTAAAAATTTCATTCAGTTACAGTGTTTGGTGTTTACAACATGGACATTCACAATAAACCAAATTTAGACCACAGCAGCCATGGACAGCATATGTTATTATGCTAGCTTAAACCCATCTATCGCTCAAATCCCAAGACCATGTTGTGGTGGAAGCAGGCAGAGGAAAACAGTCCACACGATCCTTTCCCCAGCCACATCTACCAGCTGAAATATACAGTACTCCCAACATAGCCTGGGTATCCTCTTTTGGTTGTGCCTGGAACACCTCTGCAGGGAGGCACCCAAGAGGCGTCTTAACTACATGCCTAAACCAACTCAACTGACTCCTTACAATGTAGCCCTGCTCAGTGCTCCTCCTGGATGTCAGAGTTTCTCCACTATCCTTTAAGGTTGCACCCAGCCACCCTTTTGAGGAAACTTGTTTATGCCACTTGTATCCGCAATCTCATTCATTCTTTACCCACAGCTTGTGACCACAGGTGAGGGTTGGAATAACGATCGACTGGTAAATCAAGAGCTCTGCCTTTTGGCTCAATTCCTTCTTCACAATGATGATGAAAAAGCCACATTATCAGAGAAGGAGCCAGACCTCAGCAGTAGCCAAATGTCCATCAGGCTGGAATAACAATTACATGTGACTCCTTCACTCTCACTTCTATTTGACTTTTTTTTCACTCTCACAGGTGCCATTTTATCTGACTGCCCACAGCTCCTGTCAGTTCGATAACCATTAGCATTTTCCCTTTACAATCATGGCCTTCCCATAATACTGCAGTTAACTGTACCTTAACACATTAACACAACATAATTTTAACTAAACTGGTCTACACCCCCTCTGACTGTCTGCGCCTAATTAAAGAAATAACAGATCATGTTTATTCTCAGACTGCAGCCTCCTCAGCCCAAGAGCCTGGAGAGGCCTGGTTTAGAGGCAAGGGGGAAGTTGAACGTGAGGTGCACTGCTACAGATTAACGCTAATCTCTTGGCTAATGAAAACAAGGGTGTGTGCAATGGAGCCTGTAGGGCCTTTGAAGACGGCTCAGCAGGGTGGAATAAAAAGAAATCCCCTGGAGCACAGGGTCTCCACGGGCAGTGCTACAGCCTGAGTATCACAGGTCAAGTCTGGCTTAAGCAGGTCCATACACCGAGTTCTGCGCTCTCACTCACGCATTTGGAATTGAATACACGTCACAGTGAAAAGACTGCATAAATGAAAGCATGTCAGTAGTGAGTGTGTGTATATGTATGTATGTATGTATGTATGTATGTATATGTGTGTGTGTGTGTGTGTGTGTGTGTGTATACGGACAGCAGGGAGATGGAGACAAGTCTACTTTTCAGACTTGGCACAGGCTACTAAAGGTCGTAACATCAAAGAACAGCGCAAGCCTCAGAGGCTCATTGAGTCCACTTCAACAAAGCAGCCCGAGTCCATAACCAAAGCCCGCTTGATTAGAAATGTAAATGTGGTACTGCCTCGCCAAGCTAAATGGCCTCAAGCACCCTACCAGGCCTGCTGAACTGAAGAGACTCATAGTGTGCTCAGCAATTTCAGCTCTGTGCTGCTTGTCTTGGCCACAGAGAGGAAAAACTAACCAATTCATCCAACACTGAGCTAACAACAGGCTGCTGACACGGCCTGTCTTTATTAAGGCTACACATCAGCCTCCAAAACCAAGCTGTCTCTTTGGTTTTTGAACATTGATACCACTAATGTATGATAGGTTTATTATTATTTGAAACAACAAAATCAAAGTAAAAATCACCACCATTGCCGTAAATTTAGCTCTTTTTTTTCTTCTACACAGAATCCCTGCTGTCATTTCGATATCACGATCCATCACACTCCCTTGTCCTCAAGCGTGATTTCCCAATCGCATACACCAAACAGAAAGAGAGACAATACAACCAAATACCTCAACAAAAGCAACTGCCTTGTTTTATTTCACTGTCCTTGTTTAAGGTTACTGTATTTCTATGTAGTGCCTGTCAGCCTCCAATTCATATACTTCCTTGCTCCATGCTAAATTACTATCTTTGAACCAGAATTAGAGCTTGATGGAGGTTTTGGATTGCTGTTTCGTGGAAATCAAAAGTGCTAGCCTGTCCAGGGAGCCAGCAAGCAAAAAAAAAAAACCCCACACAAAACCAGCAAACCTCTGTGGGGCTGAAAACTGAATAAGGATGCAAGCAAAGGCTAGATATGAGTAAAAGTGGTTTAAAATATTACTGGTCTGAGAGAAATACACTTGGATTGACCCTTTGACCACACTGATCTATCCAAATTTTGTAAGTTCAGAGTGGTGAGATGGTTGAGAGGAGAAAATAGAAGTGAGAAATTATGAGTAAGTCTCAGAGAAAGAAAGAGAGAGAGAGAGAGAGAGAGAGAGAAAGAAAGAGAGAGAGAGAGAGAGAGAGAGAGAGAGAGAGAGAGAAAGAAAGAGAGAGATTAGTTCATTAAATTTAGTTCAGGTTAAACCACCACGACAATACACACGTGCGTGCACACACACACACACACACACACTTTGTGACATGACCCTTTTTCACTCACCATGCATTTAGGCCACTTAGTTCAGGCTCGTCTGTTCTGATTCGTAGTCTTATATGCCACAGCTGTGGATAAGCCCTTCCTTCTAAACTTATTTTACTGCCAAATAGAGCTCGCCAGACATACTTCAGCTTGTCCAAGTTCTGATACCATATAAAGACAACTGAACAGGCATGAAGAATGAGCCAGATCCTGACAGGAGCACTAACCGTGGCTTTACCCATCATCCACTGGCCTGGAAGCAAGCATGCCCAGATGTGCTTGTGCTTTGTAAAATTACATCCAGAGCCCACTGGTTTGCTAGAACTTTGCTTTCTTTCCTCTGTTTTACCTAGAACTCTCTCTACCGCACAACGTCCTTACGTCCATAAACACAATTAGATCAGGCGAAACCTCATAAATGCCTTTTTTTGCGCTTGGTGTGGATCACAGTGCTGACCTGCAGAACGCCGGGTAATCCCAGAATGTTTAGCTGAGTGCTCGTAATTACAAACATTTATAAATAGTGCAAAATATGGTTTCGAAAACGATCTAAGTTGATAGCTGTAATTGGCTTCACTGATGTAAGAAACAACTTGCTATATGAAGTGAACAGAGAGTGGAAAGAAGGAATCAGCAATAGCGGTTGCAGGACCATTTGTGTGGTCTGGGCGAGGTGCACAGAGGTTTGGAAATGAAACAAAGTGGAATGGGAGGTTTTATGCAGTGTTCCTGGACGCATGGGCTGTGGTGTTACGGCTCCAATAAACATGCCAATGGCACTTCTAAATCCAGATCCTGAATATAATAGGCTATGGTCTTGCTGGTGCAGCTTAAGGTTAGTGCCTTTTCTCAGCATATGATGTGAATATTGATATCCAAGCAACTTAACAGGACAAAACATAGAAAACCCACAATACAGAAGATTTCTTCTCATACTGAATGTAACACAATAAACAATAAAAAAAAAGAAGAGTGAAGTCCTATGTTCCTTGAAGCATCTGTAGCCGTCATCTTTTCTCCCTTATATTCCTTATTTTCTTGTGCCTCGTTCTCCTGTCTGGCATTTCTAGCCAAGCACGTCCTCCCAGGATCTGCCTGGAAAAGTTTATGTAAACCTGGCATAGTGAGCATGAGTGTGTGACTGAGTAAAATGAAATGCAGAGGATGGCCTCCGCACTACAGTTTTGTAAGTGCTTTTACAAAAACTAGGTGAAAACACAACACAGCTGACACAGTCTTCTTTTCACTACCTTGATCTTTCAGCCTCCTCTGGGTAGAATACAGTGAAGTGGTCGTTATCATGCCAGGCCTTACATGTCACATTTGACTTTAACACTCATATTATATTCAGTGCTTAATGCGTCCATGGTGTAGACCAGTTTATTGGTGTAAACTATGACAATAACCTGGGTTGGCGAGTTATCGTCCTGATGTAATGCATGTGTGTGTGTGTGTGTTGATTGTGGGAATGTAATTGTAAATGCAAATAAGACAAGGAAGGGTATGTAAAAAATTATTCATTCATGTTCTATTCAGTAGATCCGGAACCTTGCCTAGGATCGCTGGTCTTTAGATTTTATACCCTGGATGGGACACCAGTCTACCACGGTCATACACTGATGCTATAATTCACACATAGGTAATGCACTAGCATGTTTTTGGCAGGTAGGCAGGGAAACCAGAGAACCTGGAGAAATCTAGATAGCCACGCGAGGTAGTATGACATTCAAGAGAACCCGAGTTCAAAATCCAACTGAGGACCCTGGAGCAGTAAGACTGTTGTCCAGTAAAACCCATATCTACAGCCTTAGACGTTCATACGACATGTAACAAAACAATATTGATAAAGGAATTTGCCTTTTCAGTGAAAACACTGTAGTCTGTATGTCACACCAGTAGGTGGCGGTGTAACTTTGCCATGCAAATATACAAACACCACAGAAGAACACGACATGCCTGCATACACACAGTTTGATAGTCCAAAATTTATAGAAAATGTAAAAAGTGAAAATGTAAAAAGTGATATGAGTTGGGTCTGTGTCTTCATTATTCTCACCAGCTTCTGTAACAGCCGATGTACATTACTATATAAGCGTCGAGTCTTTAAGAGAATCCATTCTGAAACCATTTTTAAACATTTTTGCAACAACCAAATAACCAAGCTAGTTAAGGCTTTCTACACGTAACGAGAAGGTGCATAGTTGAAATCTGAAATATATAAATATATAAATCTTATTATTCAAGGTTAAGCACCTTGACGTTTGTGCTGAGAAAGTAATTACAGGCATTCTAGGGAAGCCGCGTTCTAGCTGAGGATTAGGCAAACAACAGAGTCAATAATGGTTAAATATTCATTACAGCTGAGCTAATAGCGACTAGAGGAAAATCACAGCTGTGTGTGAAGTTAGGTGGATGAAGAAAGATGAGATGAATGTGACTCATTGCTTGCAATCAGCAGCTTTGTTTGACTGACAGTAGGATTACGGTAGGGTGGAGAGTGTGTCTAAGTGTGTGTTCTGATCCGTCTGCAAATTTTTGTGGAGACAAGTTGCTCAAGTCTTTGTCAAAATAACATTACTATTGCAGTCAACAGAGATCGTGAAACTACTTACACAGAAGATCATACACTGTATGGATGAGGAGTTTCAAATCTTACCTGTAAATAGAAAGACAGAAAGAACAACATTGTCACATGATCGTACAGTAACTCAGTATATACAGTTACAATCGAAATTATTTAACCCCCAATGCAAATTAGGTTTATTAGCAACATTTACAAACATTTGAAGCTGTTTGGTTTTGAAGCCCAAAACCAAAAACAATTGAACAATTGAAATGAACACAACTAATCTAACAATTAATTTCTCTAAAGTCAACACAAAATGCCACTTTTAATGACTGCTGCAGTCTCACAATTATTCAACCCATTCATGAAAGATGTCCTTAGAATTCTTTGCTGTTATGACTTGCTGCAAATCTGATGCATAGCCACACATCAGCCTCTGGCAGCGTTCCTGAGCCAATTCCTTTTGGGCAATGGCCTCCAGTAATATTCTTGGGTTTTGCATGCTGCAACCACCTTCAAATACCACCAAAGAATTTCTATGGGTTTCAAGTCAGGCGATTGTGATGACCACTCCAGAATCTTCCAGGACTTCTTTAGAAACCATACCTTGGTGGACGTATGCTTGGGATTACTGTCCTGCTGGAAAGTCCAGTGATGCCCAAGCTTCAGCTATCTCAGAGAATGCACAGCATTTTCTCGGATACTCAACTGATTCTATCTCGCCTTCCACACGTGTCCTCCTGTAGACATACCGCTAATCCATAGGCCTGAAAAGTTCCAGTTATGTTTAATTGCTCCACAAAACAGAATCCCAAAAAAAGTCTGTGGCTTGGTAGTTGTGAACATATTGGAGCTGAATTTTGGGTAAGAAGAATGAATCATATGATGAAAAAAACATGCTGCCTACAGTAAAGCATGGCGGTGGCTTTGTGATGCTCTGAAGCTGCTCTGCCTATTAGATTCTTCAGGAACATTTGCCTGCAGGTCGTAACAGCAAAATGGTGCTCCACAAAGTACTAAAGACACTTGTCATGAAGGAGATGAATCATTCTGAGACTACAGAAGTCAATTACAGTGGCATTTTGTGATGAATTTGGAGATACCATATGTTGTGTTAGTTATGTAGAAATGACTACAATTTTATTACATGAATTTACAATGTTGAGGACAGGTTTCTCAGGCTGTTGTTTCTGACATCCCGGGGCTTAAATAGTCTGTCAGTCTGTGTAAGAGGGAAGGGTGCTGCACTGGCCTTATTTGGTGAGCTGGCTGGTTGACTGGTTGTGTTTAATGAAAGAGGCTTTCACAGAGCTGGTTTCACCGCCCTTTAGAGACATGTGTGCACACTTATGTTTGCTTGAATATTCTTTAAAATTTATAGACTGCAGTTTTTATCCTATCAAATATTTCAAACCCTTAAACACAGGAGCCTTGTTCAAAATTTTTTCTACTTCCTGCAGGTTCGGTGGAATCCACTGACTTGACTAGAGAATATATGGATCTTCCAGTATGGGTTCACTGTGTCACCTAGAATGTTTCTCTATATGTCTGACAAGATAATCTGTCTGTCTTAAAGCCAATTTAGCTGAAAATTCCTGGGGCTGTTAATCTATGTAGCTAAACAGCTATCAGATTCTCTTAAAGAAAGGCCTTGACTTGGCATTAAACCAAAGCTAGTATCTAAATTTTAGTATTCTGTACTTTATCGTTAATACAGTTAGTCAGCTATTATAATGCTATTATCTGCATTTCCATACCTGCTCCACACTGAGGAACATTGTTTGTTTGTTAATGAAGTTAGTCCTGCTTGTGTATACTAGTAATAGATTTATACACAAGTTCAGGCAGGAGTTCAGATTATACTGCTGTGTTGCATACAGGAACAGTAAGTGGACTGGGGACATGGCTCCCTGGCCCGCCTTGTCTGTCCACAGGTTTAAATTTAGCCTCAATCAGTGCGAGCAATGAGACCAACCATCAAGAGGAGCATTATCATCGCTCACCCGGTCTGCCACAAGAGATGCTACCGGGCCAAAAGCACAGCAGAGTCGAACCAGCAACCGGAAAACATCACACGCTGAACCAGACATTAAAACAAAGTGGCCTGGACTCCAAACCAGCTTTGAGTTACACAAGCCAAGAAAAACCAAATAAGTACTCTAGTGACCTCTATGAATACAGTTTTTTTTAGTCAGCATACTCGCAGGCAAACTTCTGTCTGAAAAGATAATGTTTTTTCTCAGTGTGATAAAAATTCTCTGTTGCATGCAGATTAGTCTCAGATAACTCTGGACAAAAATACACAAATAGCAGAAAAAACTTCACTCAAACTGCCTTCGGCTGAACCGTCTCTCTTCTCTTTTTCAAAGATGAAAGTGTTTGGCTAGTAGCCATTATCCGTTTCCTGCTCTGTTGTCACGGTGCTTCTGTCTCTTCTATAATTGTCCTTTATTATACAGGCCAAATAAGTATGCCGTATGAGTGATGTAGCAAGTGTGAGTGTGTCTGTCTTTATGGGTATCTGTGTGTGTGTTTTGGAGTGTAAAGGAAGCCTTGGCTCTAGTCTGGTCTTAACAGACTCTGTGGAGTCAATGCAGCTGTTTCTACACAGCCACAAAAGGGAGCTTTTAATTGCTAGTGAATGCAAGGACCAAGGCTTTCAATTTGGTCAGCGTTGTGGAGACAAGCATTGCTGTGCCCAAGTGTTCATAAATGTGTATTATTCATCCTGTACTGATGCGTCTCGTCCACCCCGCCCCAAATAATTTAAGTAAGTAAGGAATGACAGAGTCATACAGAATGAAGCGTCAGTGCCAACAATCACTGTTATTAAAGACGGCACCTCAGACGTTTAGGGTTGTGAAAAGGGGCGTACTGCGTGAAACGATTTATTCTGTTCATCTGAAGACATCTCTGTCTCAGTCTTCCTCTCCATATCCCCCTCCCCCACCCCAAAGCATTAGGTCATTTGACTCCTCTCTGTGTTTGGAAAAGTGCTGGGCCAATCGAGCTGGTTTACAAGCCTTGTCTATTTATAAACAGCTGTAATTGTGTGATAACTGAACCACAGGGCTGAACAGACAATATGACGCAACATTAGACCCCTAGACCCCCCCCCCCAAACACACACACACACACCCTCAACTAAAGCGAAGGCTTGAAAAACAATGGAAAACATTGCATGAGTAGTATAAAGGAGCAAGCCAAACTCGAGGGTGATTTTTTTTCGATTTGCTAACGTGCAGCCGTGACAGATAGTCATGTGGAGTTCATTTAAGCGCTGCTGTAGGTATGAGAGAAATAGCAGGAGGAGGAAATGCGAAAACTCAGCCAAAGATCCACAGATTACCAAATTTCTACATCTGATTCAATGTGTTCTGCTGTTGACTGTTCTTAAACAGTAGACTGACAACTAAATGTAGCAAAGGAGTTTTTCTACCCCCCACTAAAATGCGGCATTGTTTACCCTTGCTGATGAGCCAACTCTGTCAGGTTCAACCCCCCCGCCCCATGCACACATAATTTCAATTCGTGTAAATACGACACTCAGTGTCCAATTCACTTACTAGCCAAATGAGACAGTGGACCTTTTACAGCTCTTCTAAATGTAAACATGGACATTTTGCCACTTGGGCAAGTGGAGAGAGAAAAAGTCGTCTGGTATGTCAACACTAACTACAAACAGACCAAACAGGACTTATACATAGCTGTGGCAGTGATTTCAATCTACAGCACTGACTGCTTTTACTGCTCAACATCAAGTTTAATATATGTACAATTTCAATATTCAGGCAGCAACATACCAACATTTGGAATGATCCGTTTTTAGGTGCTAATAATGCTCAGTAAACATAACTGCCTCAGTCTCTACTAGCCACGTTAGCATTTTGAAATATTGCTTTAATATGCTTGAAAATGAACAATGAATAGCATAATGAGGTCAAAGCTGGTGATCAGTAACATCGTTTCCTGAAAGGCTTAAAATGAAGGCATTTGTTCAGCCTGTGGAAGGCTAAAATATTTCATTTTATACAAAGTATGATTTTTAAAACCAGCAATTAGGTTTATGGTAGTCATTATTATTTCCATAATAACAGCTAATTTACAGAAACTGGTGAGCAGGTCAAAAGAAGGTCAAACTGTGAACATGATTTTTCCATTTAATTAAAAACATATGCATTTCATGTCAGTAGGGCATCAAAAGTATATTTAAAACAACTACTGCAGATAGTTTTGTCAGTAAACTCCTAGACATATCAGCTTTGATTGGCTCACCGTCCGACCCCTAAACCTGAGCAATCTGATAAACCAACCAGTCTTTTAATCCCCTCCAAGAGACAGACTTAATTTCACTCGTATCAAAATCATCATGTATTGTAGATCCCGTACCCACAACTTTCCTCAAACAGATAGTACCGGAAATAATCGAACCTCGAAGTTCTCTCTTAGTACTGACTATGTCCCTAAATCATATAAGTTATTAAACTTCTAATAAAAACCTAACCTTGACCCCTGCCAGCTGTCTAATTACAGACCAATATCTAATCTCCCCTTCATCTCCAAGATCTTAGAAAAGGTTGTAGCACAGCAGTTATGTTCATACCTGCATAGAAATAACATTTTTGAAAATTTCAGGATTTAGGCCTCAGCATAGCACACAGACAGCTGTTAAAGTTGTGAATGACCTGTTACTGGCCTCTGATCAGGGTCGTGTCTTCCTGCTTGTATTGCTTGACTTAAGTGCAGCTTTTGACACCATTGATCA